>APFE031004022.1:35652-117282 GCA_000404065.3 Pinus taeda | reverse complement strand
CTTATATCTGGTGTTCTTTGATGTGACTGTCTGTTTTTCTTGCTCATTATTTTATGGTATTGATATGCAAAAATAATTCAAAGTGTAAATAAGGAATATTTGTTAAAAGAACTAGATAATACTGATTCACCCCACCTCTCAGTATTATTTTCAACAATATATACAGGTCAAGCATGGAGCACAAATGGAGAAACAATTGGTGGATTTGAGGTTGTATACCAAGGAAGAAAGTATTGAGGCCCTAGCTTCATTGAATATTAGTTGAAGGAGGCCGACAAGGCCATTCTATCCACACTTTTGATCTATTAATAATAGGAAATAAAGAAACTTACACTGCATCCATGAAGAAAGATTTGAAGAAAGGTTTCAAGATGACAAATTTGGAACATCTTCATTACTACTTGGGAATTGAAGTCAATCAAAATCCAAAATACATATTAATTTCCCAAAAGCAGTATGTTGGAGGACTACTAAATAGATTTGGCATGGTAGATTGTAGCCCTCTCTCCACTCTAATGGATTCGAATTTGAAGCTTACATCAAAAGAAGGGAATGAATTTGAAGATGCAACCAAGTACAAAAAACTTGTAGGAAGTATCAACTACCTAACCATGAACATACCAAATATCTCATATATTGTGAGCATATTTTTCAGATTTATGCATAAGCCATGTGAGGGACATTGGTCTGTTGTGAAAAGAGTCCTAAGATACTTAAAGGGGACTCAAGATTATGGGCTTAAGTACACCAAGGTGGATGACTTCAGTCTTATTGCACATTCTGATTCATACTTCGACGGGGACAAGGAAAACATAGTATCAACTTCAGGATATCTCATGAGTTTTGGATCAACAGTGGTCTCATGCATGGGGGCTTCACTCAATGAACCTCTGATATATCACATGAGTTCGTGGCATACTAAAAAATACACCTAATTTGACTACATATTGAAAAACACCTCTACAAATCACATTATATAACCCCATACCAATACTAACCCAATACCCCTTCCAAATTTAAAAACCCCCTACTTTCACTAGATATTGTAGGTATCCATTTTTCATTAACATTTTTTATACCCCTGTATATTTTTTCATTAACTTTGAGCTATATTTTTTATGCCTGCCAATATAAAAACCCTTTACCCCCTAATATATGTTCAATATATTATGTCAATTTTTTCGCAATATATATCACCCAATATGAATGAACGCGTTATGGTATTTCTCCCCCAATGAAGCCCCCATGGTCTCTTGGAGGTCATGTAGATAATTAGTTTCGATAGATTCAACAACAAAAGAAGAATATGTGGCATCCATGGAAGTGACAAAGGAAATTGCGTGGCTCAGGAAAATAATTATAGGCTTACAAGAGAAACAAGTGAAATCAACTCCTTTACATTTCGATAATACTTCTGCAATCAAGTTGGCCAAGAACCAAAGATTTCATGATCAAACCAAGCACATCAATATGAAATATCATTTGATTTGATATCATGTAGAGGCCAAAACTGTTCATCCAATACATTGTTCCACGACTAAGAAAATTGTATACATCTTCACCAAAGCTCTAGGAAGAGAAAAATTCAAAAATTTAAAAATGATGCTTGGGCTAACAAAAACGCCAAATTAAATGGGAGAATGTTAGACATTGCAATCCTTCGAGATTATAGTTTAAAATAATTAGGTGTAAAATTAGGTGAGGTAACAAATAATGAGTTGGGGTTTAATGAGTGCCTTTTTATGTAATAAATTTGTTTTCATTTCTCAATGAATGCCCATTAGAACTCTTCGATCCTCAAAGAGTACAACCTTTCAAGCCCATTTCCTTTTTATCTTTCCTAAACAACAATCCTTGCTTAAAAGAGAATGAACTTGAAAATAAATAAATAAAAAATAAAGCACTCTTTAATAATCAAAAACTTAAAAACATAAAATAAAATAAAAAAGTACATGTAATTTTTCCAAAATTCAAATTTTTAAACTTTACATTCTTTGGCAGCTTCCCTTGTGTGACCATAATATCTCCACAATTTGAGTAAAAGAAAAATAAATCTATTTATCCAAAATAGAGAGTATAATGACTCCAAATTATTTCATCCAAATTTATGAATTTGAATTATTGTCTCCAAATTTATGAATTTGGTCAAATTTTCACAAATCACTAAATCACGTGCAATCTGAAATGAAATAGTCATAGCCTTTGTTGCCCTCCTGAACCGATTTCAAAATCATTATCTAGGTCAATATTTCCCGATAGTGGGCATAGTATTTTTGTTTGAAGCGTCACCAACAAAAGTAGAAAAAGAGAACCAGACTCTACTTTGGCAAAGGCTGATATAGATATGGGAACAAAGGCCAAAACTAGAGAAAAAATTTTGAAGTTTGCTATTTGGGGCTGTACCGTCTTTAATCTCATTTTTCAAATTGGTAATACACGATTTTGTCTCAGATTGGTCAAGTTGAAGCATTTCAGATTCTTCTCCTCTACATGTTTCATAGTTCAACATAGGTATTTTTTGCTTTAAGTTTTATATTTTATTTTCTTCTTCTAATTTTGTTAAATTAAAAACATTTTTAATTTCCAAATGTGGTACTAATTGCTTCTACACATTTTTTAAACTTTGTTACTATGCCTTCTCAATTCTGGGTGTCGAACACCAAAATACATTGTTAACATGGTTTTGAAGATGCATGCAAAATAGGGTCCTATGCATTGAGGATCTAACACACCCTTGATATAACCAAAGGTGGTTACCATGCTAACCTTGAGTCTCAATGTGTAGTTATGAGAATGTTTTTTTGTTTTTTGTTTTTTTGGTTGTTTTTTTTAATATAGTGAAATACATATTTATATGGGCGACTTCACCTTCTCCAACAATGCAGTGTGGGGAAAGGTCATTCTTCAAAATTTGCCTTATTCGCTTTGGGAATTATATATTTGACTGTACACAATTCCGAAAGTCACCTCACATAAAGACAACCATACATGCACTACAGGTAACCAAGAAATGCATAAATGCATAACAGTTTTTGGCCAGTCTTGTCCTCTGCCATCAACACTTTCATATTAATAAGAACTATCACCACTGGATCTAATATGCCTATTGATATGCCCCGTCATATGTCAAAATATTTTCAATTCTTTAATTTGAACCTTCGCTGAAGGTTAACAAGAATCCAACTAACATATGGATAACTTGCAACTTACTAAAAAAAAAGGATTTAGTATTCAGGATCTCCTTTCATATAGACCAAGAGTTTACAGAGAATTACCAACTGCAGTCTCCATTTACATTTCAGTAAGTAGTATACCTATTTCTATGAACAAGATTGCTATCAAAGGAAATAAACTAGTATCTCTTGAAACAACTATGTGAGTAATGATAACAATAGTATGTGTCTTCTACCTTATTTGCGCTCTATATATCTTCATTATTTTCCAAGTTGACAGATCATGTAAACTGCACACACTGAGATGGGACTATGCTCAGTCTAATATGACATCAATTAAATTTGGCTTATGATTTTTCTTTAAATTTGGGCCTATGATCATTTTTAACTAGGTGCAAGTTCAAGCTCCCAAACTTGGCTGAAATTTGAAACAACTTATAACATATTTCAGTGATGTCAAAGAGTCTGTTCCAAGTTCTGTGTTCCACAAGTATGCTCCACATTTTGTAAGTTTTAATCCAAACATAGTAATATGAGACCAATATGATGACCTAAAGACAATAATGATATTCAAAATGAAGATCCAAGTTCCTTGGATGAATCCCAAAGTTCTATTTACTATAACAATGTCCACAAAATGATGTGAGATGGAGTTCAAAGTGCATCCTAAGGTGGACTGAATCTAAGATTCTTCTTTGAGGTTTGGCTTAAGACATTTTCATGATCCAAAGTTGCTAAGAATTTTTGAAAGATCCAAGGATGATCTGGAGTCTTGATTTGAAGTAATCTAAAGTCCCGACCTGGAGTATCGATTTGCTCTGAATTTAAGGTTTGGTATATTTTCTAGGGTTTTTGGACAAAACTCTAGAGTAATCTATCCCTTGTGTAAAAGTACATTTAGGGTTTTGACTTTTTGATTTATAGGGTTTTCAAATTTATAAAGGCTTGATAAGAGAATGCCTAGGGTTTTAGACAAAACCATAAGATGAGATGCTAAGAAACCCTAGGTCATGATAATGTTGTCTAGAACAAGAATGTTGATCTATTGGACAACTGTGAGAAGTATAAGATCAAGAGGGAGTTGTTACTCATCATAAATATATGTACTATATCTCTCTTCCTTTACTATTATTGATTTCTCTAGTAATCTAGTCTCATTTTATTTTCATTTCTTGATTGTAACTATTATTTCATGACCTCCTAGAGAGGATTGCAAGAACATGTTGAAGGCTATCTAAGGTTGGAAGAAGTTTTTGAAAAGTCATGGATTCAAAGGGAGCTTTGAATATTTAAAGGGTTGTGAATGTAGAAGGAGCTTTGAATCCAGAAGGAACTATGAATTTAAAAGAATATTTGATTTAGAGGGAGTAGTTTAACTCTCATGTATTTAAGTATTATTTTTAAATTATATTTAATGGCTAAAGCTATGACAGGCCTTTGACAAGCCTCTGTCCTGGATGAAGTACATGTACTTTAGGGACAAGCTTGGATATGTTAAGATAAGTTCTCTCAATAAGAGGGAGCATTAATGAGATAACAATAGGGGTAGACATTTGGCCCAGACTATTGTTGAAATCATACATTCTCCTGATTTAGAAAGTATGGTCCTTAAGGCCTAGTTACTCAGAAGAGTAGGTACCTTTATATGATTGGAAAAACCACTCTATAAGAGTGGGTGTCTCTATCAAGCTCATTTACTTGTTGAGTGAGCCTTTTGAGACATTTGGCCAAGATAATGTCAACCCTGTGATGTGAGGATCTGTTAGGGTTTTGACCCTGTGGCCTGAGGAATTAAATATGCTCTAGGTTTTGGCTAACCCTATGTAGTTGGAACTTGGAGCACAAATGTTCTTGGAGGTTTTACCTTGGTGATGTCAAACATGTACTAGTTTGTATACCATGTGGTTGAGGCACCAATCAAATCATGGTGACTAGTTGTCGTACCTTAGGCTAGGTAGCCTGTATGATGGTACATAAAGTTGTGGTATCTTATGTTGAATAGGCTGTATGATAGTACATAGGGTTGGTACCTTAGCAGTAACCTAGATGGTACCTAGATCCATACAAGATGTTGGGTTGGTACCTTGGCAGTAGCTTAGATAATACCTAGATGCTTGAAAGATGTTGGGTATGTACCTTGGCAGTAGACTAGATGGTACTTAAGTCCCTAAAAGATGTTGGGTTGATAACTTGGCAGTAGCCTGGATGGTATCTAGATCCCTGAAATAATATGTGTTGGTTTAATGCCTTGGAAATCACCTAGATGGTACTTGTATCCCTAGATCAGCATGTATTTTGGATTGGTGTCTCAACAATAGCCTAGATAGCACTTAGAATCCTAGAGAAGCATGTCTGTTGGGTTGGAACCATGGCTGTGAAGAAAAAGTAATTATCATTATGACCTTGGTTGAAGAAATTTTTGGAGGCAAATTTCTCCCAGTATCATGCTAAGATCTCTCTAGAGTGAGTTTGTTTGGTATTAGGCCTAAGATGAGGCCTTTGGAGTTTCACCTAGAATATGTATGGAGACTAGTTGTTTGATTGTGAATCTTGATCATAATTATGTTATATTACCATAGGATAATGGTACTATGAAGTGTCTAACCTTATTCTTAAAGAAATATTTTAGCAGAGAAAATTTGGATAGTCATTATGAATACCTCCCTAGCTAAGAGGGAGTGTTTATGTAGTGATACCATTCATAGTCCTGAAGCTTCTTGCTCTCATAGGGTATGGTATGACCCCCCTACATCAACACTGCCCCAACAACCTCACCTAATGCATCACACTCCAGTACAAAGGGTTGGGAAAAATTTGGTAATGCCAAGACTGGGAAAGTATTCAAAACCATCTTGAGGTGCTCAAGGGCCTCTTGCACTGTGTCTGACCAATTGAATGCCCCCTTCTTTATGAGGTCTATAAGGGGTGTGACCAACTGAGAAAATCCCCTCACGAAGTTCTTGTAATATGTGCATATGCTTAGTAATCTCCTCATATCCATCACATTACTCAGTGTGGACCAATCAAGGATGGCGGTAATCTTCTCCTAGTGGACTCTAACTCTGCCCTTTCCTATCACATGCCCCAAGTAAAACATCTCGGTTAGCCCAAATTTGCACTTGGAAGTCTTGGCATAAAATTGTTGCTCCCGAGGATGCTTAAGACCTATTCCAAGTGTTGTAGGTTCTCCTCCCATGTCCTATTGTAGATAACCATGTCATTGAGGAGCACCAAATCAAACCTGCATAGGTGCTTGTGGAACACATGGTTCATGCAATACTTAAATGTGGTTGGGGCATTGGTGAGTTTGAAGGGAATCACTAGGAACTCAAAGTGCCCCTAATGGCACCTGAATGCCATCTTCAGAATGTTGTGCTAATGCACCCGAATTTGATGGTACCTTATGCACAATTCTATATTAGAGAAGTACTTGGATCCTTTAAGATCATACATCAGTTGATCTATACAGGGCATGGGGTGTCAGTTCTTCAAAGTCTTCTATTCAAGGCCTGGTAGTCAATGTACGTGTAAAGGGTCCCATCCTTTTTCTTCACTAGCACTGCCGATGAAGCAAAAGGGCTAGTACTAGGACTGATAGGCCCCAAATCAATAGCTTCTAGATGGACCTTTCAATCTCGTCCTTTTGGCATCAGGGCATCAATACATATCTCAAACCCTCAATTAGGAGGCCTTCTTGGAGGGATCTCCCAAAAATCTGTCTGATGTCTCTCCAACAACACAAGGATGTCTGGATGAACCAGTCATCCTAAGTCCATGTCTCTGAAATTATGAACTCCACCGCTGACTCTATACCTCCATGACACATGTCTTCTTCCATATCATGGACGTAAATTGACTATGGTGGGTAGAAGTGCATACCCCTCAACATTACCAGCTTCCCATCTGGGTCCATGAACTCTATCTCCAGTTTCCTCCAATCGGTAGCAACCCACCCCAATGAATACAACCATTGGATACCCATCACCACATTAGTGTTTGGATCATCAACCAAAAAGAAACAGTCATCATGGAATAGTTCACCATAATCATAGTTAGACTGGGGACATATCTTGTGCACTTCATAGTTCGGTTTCCTAGTACCAATATCAAAGACCCCTCAAATGTATCCGTATGTATGCCTCTATGCTCCACCATCTAGGAATCATTAAAGTTATGGGTAGCCCCACTGTCCACTAATACTGACACACATAGCCCCTGCACTGTGCCCTTGATCCATAGCGGAAAGTACTTTGGAACTTTCCGAAGTCAAGCAAGAAGTCCCCTGGTGGGAACAATTAGGCCTCCTGACCGAGGTGGTGGTGGTGGTGGTGTTCCTCCTCCTACAAACTTTGGTCCTCCATCATCACTATTTATCTCCTGCTTAGCCTCATCCTCCTTCTTTCTATCTGAGTACACCTTGATGTAATGTGCCTTGCCCTTGGTGCACTTGTGCCCTGGTTCCCACGGATCTTGGAACGTGAAACACAACTTCCTCCTTCGAAGGTCCCTCTAAGTCCCGTCATTCAACTAACCACACCCAATCTCCCTCTAAGGCTGATGAGTATTTCTCCCCTAAGGAGCCATTGGCATGGTGGGTATAGGGGCCTTGGTATTGGGAATTGCATCAATCATGTCTTGGGTCCTGGAAATGATGTACATCAATGTCGTGGGCTTGTAGGCCCTCACTCATCCACACAAGGGATCTGATAACCCCTTTGCAAGCAACATAATCGACTGGGCTTGAGAGATGTATGCCACCATCACTTCCAAACTGTGGAACTACGATATGTAAGCCGCTGCGCTGCCCATCTATCTCAAGTGTTCCAACTCCAGGAAATGCAGCTTGGGGTCCTAATAGAACATTTTTGTAAAATTAGATTATCCATTATTGAGCAAAACCATAGTTTTTGGAGATAGTAAGATAAAAAATTCTTTATCTAGTGGAATCAGATGAGAGGGTGCTCGTAGATGAAATTCAATGTTAACAGTCCAATGAAATTGATGATTTTTCGATGAGACTCATGGTTACAATTTAATGACGAGATACAAATCCCTTCCTAAAGCTCTTGAAGGAGACAATGGAAAATTGTTTCTTGGGCATAAAATATAAATCAAGCAACATAATTGAGTTTTGTAAGTTTTTGTTAGTGTGTTCAACCAGGGACCAAGTGGGAAGGCTACCCAAAATCACCAGATTTATTGTCTTGAACAATAGAATCTTAATGCATAAATCACATTGTCCTTTATTAAGAAAAACCCTAGTTTTTGAGATTTTCAAATAAAACCCTTTTTAGGTGGTGGAATTAGATGAGAAGTTGTCAGGAGTTCAGCACAATAGAATTTTTTTTGATTGAAGTCCCATTTAGATTTTAAAATTTATTGCAAGTTGCAACTCGCTTCCTAAAATCATTCAAGGAGATAATGTGAATTTGGTATGGAGGTATAAAATCCAAACCAAGTATCATAATTGAGTTTTGTAAGCTCCTACAAGTGTGTTTCGCTAGAGACCATGTGGACACACTACCCACAATGTCGCGACATATTGTCTTGAAAAATAGAACCTTAGTGCAAGAATTACATTGTCCATTATTAACCAAAACTATAGTTTTGGATATTGTCAGATAAAACATTTCTTAGCTAGTGGAATCAGATGATATGGGTGCACCAAAATGTAGTTTTATGTTAGGAGTTCAAGGTAATTGATAGTTTTTTGATTGGTATATGGTATAGCATTTTTTGGCATGTTGCAACTTGCTTCTTGAAGCCCTATAGGGATAGAATGATAATTTTGTTTAGGGATATATAATCCAAACTAAGAAACATGATTAAGTTTTGTAAGCTCTTACAAGTTTGTTTAGCCAAGTACCATGTGAGCACACTACCTAGAATTGCCCAAGTTATTTTCTTGAAAAATAGAATATTAATTCAAAAATTGCATTGTCTCTTATTGAGAAAAACCCTAGTTTTGTAGATTGTCAAATAATACCTCTTTTAGCCAGGGGAATCAGATGAGAGGAGTTTCCATAGCTATAATTTGATGTTATTAGTCCATGTAAATTGAGGGATTTTCAACTAGATTTTTAGTTGGAGTTTTATGGCGAGTTACAACTCCCTTCCTCAAGACATTTGAGGACACATCGAGATTTTGTTCCATGGGCATAAAATATAAATTGAGAAGAAAATGTAGATTTTCCTGTAGATTCACATGCTCAAGTAATCTACTAAAACAAGAGACAAGAATCTACTTCTACTTTCAACTAGGAGAAGCCAATAGATCGATGAACACAATAACACAAGAAGAAGATAAATGAATGGCACATGAGACAATAAGTGTTTTTGAGGAAATCCACTGCTCAAATCCCCACCTATCTATATTGCATTAATCAAAAATATGAGTGAAGATAAAAATCTTGTTCTCACAAGAACAATTCCTCAGAAGTATGCTCAACTCTCTGCCTCACAAGCCCACTCTTAGCCAACACTTAGCCAATTTCCACTGTCTTCCAAGACCCTATTTCCTTGCACAATTCCTAGGTTGAATAACCCATATTAATGGGAATCCAGTGCACCAAAACTGCACAATGCAATCTAGGTCCTCTTCATGAGTACATGCATGATCTATACAACTCACAAAATTATACAACAAATAGTACAATGTCCTTGCACTCTAACCTCAACTGGGTCTTTCTTAGAACTAACATGCATGCTTTTCTAATGAGGGAATCTTTGGTTAACTGGAGTAGCACCTTTGGATGCACCAGTACATTAACTAACTGCTAATCCTCTACTACTTCCACAAACAGTTAGAAACTAGTTTAACTGTCTATGCCTCAGTAAACTGAGTTATCTAGTTCCACTCAATCTAAACTCATACTGGACCCCTAAAACTTAGGGAGAACACTTACATGTATTCCAAAATAATTCCAACTCAAAATTCCTAAGTTAATTAAGCCAATTAAACTGAATTAACTGTTTACAAGTTTCTATGAGAACATAATTCTATTTTAATTCTCAGTTTAAATTCAAGGGCAAATTTAAACTGAAATTTCTTATTACCATTTCTCAACATAAAAATTGAATTTTATATGCTCTTGTAAGTGTGATCAACCATGGACCACATGAACACACTGCCCATAATCACCTGGGCTATTTCCCTAAGAAATACAACCTTACTGCAAAAATTACATTGCCCATTATTAAGCAAAACCATAGTTCAAGAGATTATCAAATAAAATTTTTTTCGATAGTTGAATCAAATGAAATGTGTTCCCCTAGCTGTAATTTGATGTCATGAACCCAACAAAATCAACAATTTTTAAATTGTTGTCCTGATTAGAGTTTTATGGAAAGTTACAACTCACTCCCTGAAGCCATTTAGGGACACAATGAGTGTTTGTTCTTGGACAAGACATCTAGAATTACTGGTCTAGACATTGGGACAAACTCCTATATGTAGGGTGGAGGTGGGACAAGACCTCTAGAATCCCCTGTCTGGACATTGGGATAGGTTGCATAAGCTAGGGGGTGGTAGTTGCATTCTTGGTTTCCAATGGTTAGAAGGAGAATCATAAACTTTGCCCCAACGGCCACACAATGCTGAGTGTTTAATTAAATGAGATGCCCAAATATGTCCATGCTTGGTTATAGGGTTACATTTATGTGTGTGTAGGTTCTAATTTATAGAGAAGACTAATCGATATAAATTTGTAAACATGAGTGTGACTGGTAAATTTAAAACATTGTGTTGTTATTAACCCTAAGATAAATCTATAGATCTCTAGGACAATATTACCCTTAAGTAATACTAATATAAGGCAAGACATTTGGTTGAGGGTACCTTGAAGAAGGGAAGCCTCAGGTTTTCTAAAGGCTAGGCCACTAGGTGTTTTGATCCTTTAAAAGTATCGTACATATCATTTGCATAGTGTCCACTTATTTCATTAAAAGGCTCATTGGCATGATAACTGGAGGTTTGATGGCATCCTAATGAAAGTTGCATGTTTATGACACAAACTTATCCCAACTAACATATTGATTGTAGGTACACTATGCTGAAAGGAGATTTTGGGGTATGGAAAAATCCCTTTCATTTACAAATTTCAATCCTAAGGCCTGTGGGTTATGGCCCACAAACCTATCAGAAGTGTTAATGAGGCCTTAAGCCTTTAAACCCAAAACCATTCAACTTATTAGAATACATGGATTACACGGGAAAACCCCACTCTGAACACATAAGTTGGAATTCAAATATTATAAACTCGCATTCATAAATCGTCGGGTCCATCTCTCGATCCATCACCTTTCTGCTGTGCTTTCCATTCTTTGATCCCTGATCAAACAACTTGCATGAAAATATTCCACTGTTGATCAACTCCTTTTGATCCAATGGTTGACATTGATTTCGGGTAGACAAACAACATGGGGATTACCCCCACGAAAAAGCGGTTTCCTCACTCCTCCTCGTTGATACGTGTCACTCGGTTAGTGGAATCAAGTGACTACCCTTCAATACCACTCACCACTTCTACCTCACCTGAAATACCACCTTGTATTGAGAAACCACCCCTTCGCTGGTTATCTTCCGCGCTTTTACAGCATGCGATGACCGTTGATCTATGATATCCAACGGATCTTGTGCACTCTCCATCTGTTTCTTCCTTGACTTGTTTTCACTTATTTTGATGGATTTACACCTCATCCAGGGTTCCTGCATACTTTTTCACGATGCCCATATCACAATCAGCTCGATATCTTTGGTTTATTATTGGATCGCCATCAATCCTTCACATGGTTGATGGTCGATCAACAATCTACTAACACTGGATTCAAGCCATCATCACATATATACACAGATAACTCAAAAAGGCATTATTACCTAAACACACATGGAAATTCACACAACATGCATCTATTCATTATACACAATATGATTACATCCTAAAGCATTTCAGCCTTAGTCACAGTTTTCCTCTTGACTACATTGTGAATACTCTATATCTGTCTCTCTATATTGCTCTCTGCCCCTATACAATCTGTCTCATGATATATATATAGAACACATAGGTTCATCGTTACAAGAATATTGGATCAAATCACTGAAAGGATCCGATCAATCCTCTCCTTGATTTCCTCAACAACCCCTAAATCTCTCTATTCATATACATATGGCAGATTACATTACATTAATAAAGTCTTCTAAAGAATTATCGCTTCCATCAGACTAGCTATATTTTAAACAGAATTTGTCCCCTTTTTTGCTTCGATGGTCCACGTCCTCCTTGCTTCGCTTTGGATTCCTCGTTTAATTAAGAGTGCTGGATGCTCCTACATCAGATTCCCGAGGCATAAACATTTATGACCTCCTGGTCATATGCTTCTCCTTATCCTTAGCAATTCTACCCACTTCTCAATGGAACTGCCTTCATGATCTTCTATGATTTGCAACAAACCTCAGTAGTAACAGTCTTCTTTGCTACACGATACCTCACTAAGCTTTCTCCTATGAGCTTTAGTATTTTGGCATCCTTCTGGTTCTCTTCTCTAGAACCAATTGAGCACTCCTCGCTCTAGGTTTGTTGCAAGTTGTCTCACCTTCAACTGCTGTTCTCTGCACGATAGTAAGACCATAACTCACCAGCTTTATCAACTGTACCTCCTTCTCCTTCTACTTGCACTCCTTCTTCCTTCTCATAGGAAATCTTTTTCCGTTAACCTTTCCCTGCTTTGACACGAAATGATGAAAGGATATTTTGGGGTAAGTTAAAATCCATTTCATTTACAAATTTAGATCCTGAGGCCTGTGGGTTATGGCCCACAAACCTATCGAAAGCATTATTGAGGCCTTAAGCATTTAAACTCGTAACCATTCAAGTTATCGGAATACATGGATTACATGGGAAAACCCCGCTCCAAACACATAAGTTGGACTTCAAATATTATAAACTCACATTCATAAATCGTCGGGTCTGTCTCTCAGTCCATTGCCTTTCTTCTACGCTTTCCATTTTTCGATCTACGATCAAACAACTTGCATGACAATCTTCCACTGTTGATCAACTCCTTTTGATCCGATGGTTGACATTGACTTTGGGTAGACAAATAGCATGGGGATTACTTGCCCGAAAAAGTGGTTTCCTCACTCCTCCTCGCTGCTATGTGTCGCTCGATTAGTGGAATCAGGTGACTACCCTTCAATACCACTTACCACTTCTACCTCGCCCAAAATACCACCTTGTATCGGTAAACCACCCCTTCACTGATTATCTTTCGCGCTTTTCCACCATGCAATGACCGTTGATCTATGAGATCCAACAGATCCTGTGCACTCTCTGTCTATTTCCTCCTTGACTTGTTTTTGCTTATTTTGATGGATTTACACCTCATCGAGGGTTCCTACCATACTTTGTCACGACGCCCATATCACAATCAACTCAATATCTTTGGTTTATTATTGGATCTCCATCGATCCTTTAAGTGATCGATGGTCGATCAACAATCTACTAACACTGGATTCAAGCCATCATCGCATATATACATAGATAACTCAAAAAGGCATTATTACCTAAACACACACGGAAATCCACACAACACACATATATTCATTATACATAGTACGATTACATCCTAAGGCATTTCAGCCTTAGTCACAGTTTTCCTCTTGACTACATTGTGAATACTCTATATCTATCTCTCTATATTGCTCTCTGCCCCTCTACTATCTAATCTAACGTATATATAATATATATATATAATATATATAATATTATAATATATTATATATATATATTAAGAACATGCAGGTTCATCGTTACAAGAATATTGAATCAGATCACTGAAAGGATCTAATCAATTCTCTCCTTGATTTACTCAACAACCCCTAAATCTCTCTATTCATATACATATGGCAGATTACATTACATTAATCAAGTTTTCTAGAGACTTATCGCTTCCATCAAACTAGCTCTATTTTAAATAGAATTTGTCCCATGTTTTGCTCTGATGGTCCATGTCCTCCTTGCTCCACTTTGGATTCCTCATTTAATTAAGATTGCCAGATGCTCCTGCATCACACTAGACCTATACACCTTTGTTCCTAGTATCCCCTGCTCCTGATAACTATCGCGCTGTTATTGGTGTTTCTGATATAAATATGCAGTACTGAAGGTAACTTCTGTACAAATATTTGACCTCCTTACACATATAGTAAAGATATATTCCTCTGAGCACATGGAAAATGACAAGTATTACTAATAATAGTGTATTCAAAGGTCTTTGACTTTCAATGTCAGATGGAAACACCACTTTCTAGCCTTAATCTTGCAAAACATTCTACAGTAAAAGACAAACATCACTTCCCAACCCTGAAGACTATAAATGGTAAACTTTGAGTTCAAATTTAGTAGCAATTACAACGAGTATGCACATAAATGAGATGGTTACCTTAGCTTAGGAATGATGCCTTGCACGTGTATCACTAATATTTAATTGCAATGATAGTGTGTGTGTGAATGGAAGAATTTCCATTGTTTGTCAACTATGTCTTGTACTTAGATTGCTGATATTTAATTGTAGTGATAGTGTGTGTGTGTGAATGGAAGGATTTTCATTGCTTGTCAACAATGTCTTATACTCATATTGCTGATATTTATTTGCAATAACAATGTGTGTGTGAATGTAAAGATATCCATTGCTTGTCAATAATGTCTTGTACCCACATTGCTGATATTTAATTACAATGACAATGCACATGTGAATGGAAGGAATTCCACAACTGATCAATGGTCTCTTGCATGTGTATTGTTGATATTTAGGTGTAACAAAAGTGTGTGAGTGAATGGAGAGTTTCCATAGTTTACCGATGATTCCTTGCATTTATATTTCCGATATTTAACTGCAATAACAATGTGTGTGTGTGAATGGAAGGATTTCCAAAGCTTATCAACATGCTTGGCATTTGTATTGCTGATATTTATACAATGGTATATGTAGGGAAGTAATTTTCCAAAATACGAATGATGCCTTGTGCTTGTACTGAGCGTATTCACAGCTTTAAGGTATACTCTCTAAGGAGATGTGCAATATCCTTGCCATCCACAACACATGCCAAATTTCATAAAAGAATTGACACTACCACGAGCATAACCAAGCAACCACGGTCAGATTGCTACAAGAGAAATTTTCCATATGAATCAAGGTCATCACATTATGTTAAAATCCCATCCATAAGTCAGAACCTAAGGATAAGATGGTGATCATTCCTTAGGAAAGTTGACTTTGTACCTTTGAAAAGTTCTATGGATTTCATTAGAAGCTTCATTGCCAGACATAAAGGATATCATGAAGGATGATCCAGTAAGAACCATAAATCCATGCACATGGAGTTACATTCACAATCAGCTGCCTGAACCAGGTTATCTAGATTTTGGACACACTCAATGACATCCAGAAGTCCCTACTTAATAGTCTAAAGAAAACATGAGGCAGTTTGAACTTTGTACATGGTGTAACCTTGTGTCACCCTTGTAAGTAACCCATGGAAGGGTACCTGAGAAAGCTTAAGTAACCATTCTTTGAATTATTCCTGTAAGTCATGGTTCATGTGAAAGAGAGACCATCACACTATTATAAATGTTGGTAGACTGATGGAAATCTCATCGCACAACTTTTAGATTTAAAATGAAGGTTTCCTAAATATCTCTGTCAGATCCAGAAGTGTGTTCCAAGGAATTTGGAAATTTGGTATCACTTGATATTCTTATGTTTCAAGAAACAAAAAGTTCTAGTATTATGATAGAAACCCTACTCAAATATTTTTGGAAAAAGGGAAAATTAACAGCCATAAATGCCAAAGGCATGGTTGGTGACATTGCCATTCTTTGGAATCTAAATGTGATTCTACTTCACAATTTCTTTGCCATAGAAAGAAGTCTAATTGCTTAGTTTTATCTCGTGATCCTCATAAAATGAATTCATCACCAATGTATATGTTTTGCATCTTCTTCTAGAAACATAAAAATTCTTTCATAGTCTAGCCAACTTTGTACATCTCAATGGAAATTCTCATTGGATTCTAAGAAGTGTTTTCAACTTTATTTATTCCTTAAAGTAAAATAAAAGGATGAATTTGTAGACATGATCAAGATAATGAAACATTCAACACTTTTATCAGTGATTCAAGATTGATTGATGCGGAAACCCTCAATGGTATCCATGCCTGTAACAATAAATGTGGGGGATCACAACAGGTAGTTTGCAAGTTGGACTGTTTCTTGATTTCAAAATCTTGAATGCTCCATGATCAAGGTCTACATGCCAATATTCTCCCTTTGACTAGGTTAAATCATTGGCCCATATGCGTCACTCTCAACATCCCATGTATCCCCATCAAAAATCCCTTTGTATTTGAAATTTTTTGACTTTCCCACCTATAAATTTAGAAAAATATCAACCAATGGTGGAATGAATATGTCATACACAAAATAACTCTAATGTATAATTTCCAACAACGACTTAAAAACCTCAAACAACATCTCAAGACATGGAACACGATAGTCTTTGTAGACATTTTCTAAGCCCAAAAGATCTAGAATCAAGAATGGCATGCATTCAACAACAAATGGTTCATGGAAGAGATGAATCCCTTACTAGCCAAGAGAAACAATTTTTCACCTAGCCCAGTGAGGGCAATCAACAAGAAGAAATACTTTGCTGGTAGAAATCACAAGTACAATGGCTCAAGAAGGAGAACACAACTCGAAATTCTTCCACAACTCGATGATTCAACATTGGAATTGTAATAGAATTATTCATCTCAAGAAAAATCAAGGTAATAAGCTAACTTCTCATCAACATATTGAAAAAAAAAACCAAGATATATATATATGTATATGTATATGTAGTATATGTTATATATATGTATAAATATATTATATAAAAATAATATATATATAGATATATATAATATATATAATATATATAATATATATAATATTCTTGTGTTGTGGTGTGTATATATATGTGGTGGTGGTTGTGTTGGTGTAATATATAAATAATATATATATATATATATAATATATACATATATACATATATATATTGGTCTCTCCTCTCAAAACTCAAATAGGATGGTTTCATTGCCATTCACATGATCACCAAACAAATCCCCTAATTAGTCTTGAAAGAACATGCCGCCAGTCCCATGAGCCCCATCACTTTAATAGATGTCAAATTGGTTATCATGGATATTTCTTCCAGAAAATATCCAAGTCCTAACGTTTTCACCACAAATTTTTTCCACCACATTTGGTTCACCATTAAAAATGAGGTCTAGGCATTGAAAGGAAAGTTATGCCAAATAGCAGGTGCCTTTCCAACCATAAAGGCTACCTTCATCACTCTAATTCCAAAAGAGGACAAAGTGCTCAATCCCTCCGAATTCCAAGTTATAGGTCTCTGCTATGTTATTTACAAAATGAGATGAGAGGGGTGCACTAGCTGTTGCTGTAATACAATGATTGCATCCTGTAGACCTAGTCACCTCTTAAGGTTTCCATCTCACACCTCTAATATATCTAACATTGGTGGGTTTTTACAATCAAGGGATCTATACCTTGGTTCATTGATGTTTTTTAATTTTCAACTTCCACTAGATCTACTCCCTTCAACCACCAAAAAATTGTGACGTGCATCTTTTTTCACTAGTGTGCCTGATTACAATCAAACTACAAGATACAAAATTTTGGCTCAATTTCCACATTGGGGTCATAATAGTGATTTTGTGTAGTATTGTAGGTTTTATTCCCTCAAGAGGTTTTCCATCCATACATATCAAAGCCCTATCTTGCAAGGTAATTTTTTCCTTGCCTAGGAACTAGATTGAAGTCTGCCATCAAAGGCCAAATTTATGTCATTTTTGAATTGGTATCATAATAGTGATTTTGAACAGTATTGAGGAAGTTATTAATATTTTATCTTACGATTTTGTTCAAACTCACTTGGAGTCACAGTCCTCATGGAAAAGGGAGATCCATTGGATGTAAAATTTTCTTTTTTGTTTTTCTACAAACTCTAGATCTACTTATGTTGCTTCATGGCATATTGACAGTCACAGGATTAGAATTTTTGTGCAAGATCTAGCATAACATAAATATGAATTTTCACAACCACCACATTTGGGAACCATGATGGTCATGTTCAAGACCATGTCACATGTCCTCCTACCATCATTGATATCTAATCGAGAGACCTTACTCCTATGACTTTTTTTGTAATGTCAATGATCTTTATTTTGTTCCAACATCTTATCTCTCACCTAATTCTCTTCTTGCTGACCCTTGCATGCTCAATAGAAGCATAACACTTTGAGTGTTATTATTCATTAAGTTCTATACCTCTTGAATTGGAATTGGGATAGGTAGCTGCATAGCAAGTTTGAGTTTTCTTCCAAGTATGGGTACTTGTCTACGATTTCTAGCACATATGCAAGCATTGAAAGCATGAGAATGTTCAAGAATAAAATCTTGGGATAAATATTGATTTCTTTATAAGGGATTTTCTTACGTTGGTTTCATAATGTCAGCAAGGACATTTGTAGATAGCTTGATACAAAGACAGTGTTAGCAAGGAAATTTGTTAGCTTGCATTTTGATGTATATTTGCGGCTTCTTCAGCACAAGTGTACACCACAGTGGTGATTCAGTTCTATGCTTGTGCTGAGGCGAGACATGCATTTTATGAACAACGGTGGTCAATGTTCCTAGAATAGAGTTTAGATTGTTATCATCCTTGTTGGCATGCGAAGGTTTGTTAGACCTTGTATATTCTCATGTTGTAGATGTATTGATTGAGTTAGTAAAAATAACACCTCCCCATTGACATATTTTCACCACCAAATTTCCAAATGCTATTAAATGGTTGATCAAGGTTGTAGTAAGTGAACTCCAATGTTTTTGCTGAGGCAAACACCATGCTTCTTTCAAGTAAAATGTGTAGTGATGAAATTCTCAGGGTACTTCAAGACTTGAGCTCTCTTGTTTCCTCACTTGACAAGGAAAGGGATGATTAGGTACTACCTTATAGAGATCATGATGAGAGTGTTATTATAATCAAGAGTCTAAATTTAGCTATTGAACTTCTATGGAAAAAAATGGGTCTTTGCATAAGTAAGATAGAAAGACTGGTCATCCTCATTGTCTATTGTACCTGTGTCTTCTGGTGCTAATGGAGTTTTACTCCCTCTACCACTAGGCACAAAATATGTTCCATATATTGATGTATTTTTGTAATATGTGAAAAGATGAAACCTCATCAAATGACACTTACACAACCAGAATACACTAGTGCTACCACTAGTGAGATAAAATCAACTACAAGTTCATCTCATTCCTTAGTGCTCAAGATCCCGACCAATTTATTACACATAATCCAGTGAATATCCTTCACTTGACAAGTCAAACAACCAACAAACTCAAGGCAACAATCTCAAGATGAGTCCACATGTACTACATTATTAGATTGACTTGGTAAACTGATATCCTATTGCCTGTTCAGATTGCTGGGTGTTTTTTTATTGTACAGACTTTAAACACATGCCTAAGCCATTTCCTTGTAAGCACTACTAAGCATCAGATGATAATATGGGAATTTTCCTGGATCAAATTCTAGCTAGCTATTGCCTCTGCTTTTAGGTATATGGAAAGTTAAGTGCATTCTAGGGGAATTCGATTGTTTGTTTCTTTGTGTCAAGTTATCTACAAATTTCCTTTATGACACTGTGACATCAACAAAATAGAAGTCCTTATAATGAAATGAGTATTCATCACAATAGTTTATTCTTGCGTATTCTCATGCTTTCAAGACTTTCATATGTGCCAAAAATCATAGAAAAGTACCCAGACTTCGAATAAAACTCAAAGTTGCTATGTAGCTACCTAACCCAATTCCAATTCAAGAGGTACAAAAATTAATGAATAATAACACTCAAAGTGTTATGCTGCTATTGAGCTCCATTATGTAGAAACAAATATCTCAACGAGGTAAAACTCAATTCATGGAGAATTGAAGAGTTAGATTCAACATTTAGTATCGCAACGAGAATATATGAAGTACACCAATATTATATATGCATTCATAAGTAACATCTGACAAACGACTTTGGCATCTAGCTTTTATTTTTTACTGGAGATTTATATAAGCAAAATGCAATCTTTTGGGAAGTCCATTCAAATGTGGAACATTACTATGGAAGCCAAGTCAAGCATTAATATAGTATGCATTAATTTTTTTTTTTTGTATTGAATTGTTGTTGTTTGCAATATTCTTGTGTTTTCTCTAGAAGTAAATCCTCCGTACACTAGATTTCCTTTACCCTACAATGTTATTTCATGCTTGTGTCCTTCTAGTTGTTGGAAGAATTGTCATTGAGGCCAAAGGGTGAGTGAGCCATATGCCTTGAGAGGCTTGATCAACATATCAATGGAATTCTCAATATATATATATATATATGTTATTGGTGTTTTTGTTGGATGTGGATAGTATATTTGACATCACGCCAGACCTGTTCAAAACATTGATCATTGATGTGATCCAATTTCTAACATGATTTTTGTTAATGCAGTTGATGATGATCAAATTGAAATTAAACTTGCAAAAAACAAAGAGTATGAGGAAGACTCAGCTAAAGTGGACTTTCTTCCTAAAGGACTCTCACCAATAATAAATTTTATCAGTCATTTAGTTGTTAGCATGGAAAAATCAGAAATTAAAGCTAATTTTGATGGATTATTTCATAACAATGATGGAACCAGGTTCAATCCAATTGAAGAACTAGTGTTTGTTCTTAATACGTCAAATGAAATTTCACATTCTTCATTTTCAAATGTGATTAAAAAGGAAGCAAAATATATGAATAGGTCTGTAAAGATTGATTACTTATTTAATAGCTGGCCCATCAGAGACACACCAAAATGCGATGTTGAAAATGAAGATGAGGGTCGGGAGCCTATAGGAATTTTGTGCACAACATGATATATTGTGTTGAAATTACACACAAAGAGGAAATATCAATTATATAACGAGTTGGTGACTAACAAATTGGATATGTTTCATAGACATGAAGAAAAGTAACTTTTGATAGTTATGATAGGTTAGCGAATCAAGAACTTCCAAAAGGTCTCATAGAGACTTGTTACCACTCAATCTAGCAGGGGTCCTAAGAGGGGTACCTATGGGACAACTACTATACCAAATGAAAACAATGGAACAAAGTCCCACTGTCACCACAACCTATGTCCCCTTCTATTCTTGTATTTTCACAAAAGGGAGGAGTCCTTATAACCCTCACTTGAGATATATGTATCTCTAAGGAAGTTATGTAGTGAGGCAAGATCACTAATTCAATGGAAAGTTCAATGAAAATACAAGATTTGGGAGAATATAGGAATACCTTTTAAGAAAAAACCCATGAAAGAAGACCATTTTTCCCTTTCCTTGTCTTCTCCAAGTGGGGTGTAAGGCTTAAGGAGGCTTCTTAGCTTCTAGTTGTGGTATTTTTTTCTATCATGAGCTAAAAAAGCAATTCACTGTCTTCAAGACCATCATCCTTGACTCTTATACCATGCATGCAATGTATTATAAGAAGGAAGTGGGTGCTTTCTTTGTATTCTATTCTAATTAGATTATGATGCTTTTGTAGAGGGTGACATGGCTCTCTCTTATCCTTTTGTATTTTTCCAAAATTGGGCACATCACCCTTGTGATATTCAATGGAGATCTCAGTGCTTATAGTTTCTTTTATAGTGCATGAGGATGGTGACTTAGATTGCATGCTTTTGGGATTTTCATGCCCAGTAAATGCATCTTACTTGAGTGTGGATGAAGCCTTAAGAAGGGCACTTTCTTCCTTTTCTAGTATACATTCTAGATCAAGGTTCAATGATATTATTGATCTTCCTTCTTTTCTAGATCTTCTCTTGGTTATAGAAAAGAGTGCAAGAAAAGGAGATAGAGATTAGTGTCATCATCCTTTTATTTTCTTGTTTCCATTGATTTTGTAGTAAATCTGACTCTTATATACTCAAGGAGGTGGGGTTTCAAAGCCGTGTCATTTCTTATTGAGTGTTTTACAAGTAGATTTCCTTCAATAATGGTTGATCTTTATGATTGTGACATGAAAGTAAAAATTGACCAGGATAAAATCCCTACCCTAGGCTGACTGTACCATTACCCACTATTCCTTAGTGGAAGGAATCACATTATGATAATATGAGATTGATGGTCCCTGGGCTAATGTATTGGCATCTCTTTCAACTAGCGAAAGCCCTTATGCTTGTATAAGCTGAGCTTGCTTTGGTCAGCTTCCAAACCAAACCCCATGCATTTCATTTGGCTTGAACTTAACAAAGACTTTGAGTGATACTCCTCCCTAAGAAAATCACATGTTCAAGTGAAGGATTCAACCCACTATCACCAAAAAATATGCATCTTGAGCAATAAACAGGAGTAGTGCAAAGAGAATTCACACTAACCCATCAGAGAAAAGATCCCCAATTGTATAATACTAGTGATGGATGGTTTGACAGGTGAGCAGGAAGATTTCATGAGTTGTCTTGCCATATTGACTATGCGTGGAGTCACATGGTGATTAGCTTACTCTTGTAGGAGCTTGTAGGAGGAGGTGGCATCAACATGCTATCAGACAGGGCATTGTATTGAGACAATGCTCTCTTATTGGAATATGGGGCGCATGAGCTACTGAGGCTAGGCATAATAGTATTAATCCCATTAGCTTGTGATCAGCTAGGCCACTTAGGTCTATCTGGGTAGATGAGGAGATATAGATCACATCATGAAGGGCTTACCAACAGAGTGGTAGTAGAGATGGTGATCTTGAGAGGATGCGATATGTTACCTATGGACTTAGTCTTAGACCTTGATATCTATCGATGTATAGGGGTATGTGGTGGTGCGCAATAGTATGTGGAGGCACAGAGGTGTGTAGTGGTGCACAATGGTGTGCAGGGTTACATCGTGGTGTAGGAGGAGCAGTTCACATCTGAGTGCATTACCTCATAAAGTGACGGAAACATCAATACACGAGGGATACCAGTTGATCTAGGATGATGTAGTATTATGTAGTAGGGTCAGGCAGTGCATAAAGATGTGTGATTGGGTGCAGTTGTATGCCATGAGACATGAGGATACATGGTTATATGCAATAGTGTGTGGGGTTTCACTATGGATTGAGGGAGTGCTACTCGCAAGGAGATTCCTTGGCAAGGATGTTAAGCATGTCATTAGGGTGGAAATACCTAGGTTGGGAGAGTGGATTAGTCACATGATGGTTCAAGAGTGTCCACACGAGTTCTTGATCTTACCCATCGGAACCCCCACATCTTCCACTCATTGGAGCCACATGAAGTTGAGGGGAGCCTTGTGTTCGATCCAGATCCACAGTATGAATAACATGAATTGGGATATTTTCCTGAGACGATGCTATGTGATTCAGTGCCTCAGGGGCACGATAGGTATTCTCCAGTGGATGAGTAGGGTCGGTGTGCGAGCTGACAACCATACATTTTTCTCACATTGAATATTTTTATTGACATACTAGAAGGAACTTTCACAATACAATGTTATTGTTGGTAATTTGGTTGTTTATGATAGAAGGAAATCTAACATGTGTTAGAGTTCCTTCATCTTGGAATGTTATTATTAGAAATGCACTTGTGTTTGTGTTAAAAGGAAATATAACATGCAATAGATTTCTTTTGGCATGCAATGCTGTTGTTTGTAGTATGCTTGTATTTGTGCTACAATTAAAGCTAACATGCATTAAATTTCTTTCAGCTTGCAATGTTGTTATTGGAAATGTGCTTTTGTTTGGGCTAGAAACTATGCTAGATTTTTTTTGCTCTCCAATGTTGTTGTTGCCAATTTGGTTGTTTATGATAGAAGGAAATCTGGCACGTGCTAGATTTCCTTCACCATGGCATTGTTATTGGAAATGTGCTTGTGTTTGGGCTAGACGTTGTGCTAGATTTATTTTCCTCTGCAATATTATTGTTTTAAATTTGGTTGTTTATTATAGAAGGAAATCTAACACATGTTAGATTTCCTTCACCTTGGCAATGTTCTTGTGTTTGTGTTAGAAGGAAATATAACACACACTAGATTTCTTTTGGCATGGAATGATGTTGTTGGTAGTATGCTTGTATTTTTGCTACATGTAAAGCTAACATGCATTAAATTTCTTTTACCTTGCGATGTTTTTACTGGAAACGTGCTTGTATTTGGGATATAAGTTGTTCTCGATTTATTTTTTAATTCAATGTTGTTGTTGGCAATATGTTTTTGTTTATGTTGGAATAAAATATAGCACATTAGATTCCTTTCACCCTACAATGTTGTTGTGTGCTTGCGTTTGTGCTATGCATAAATCTGGCATGTGTTAGATTTTATTCACCTTGCAATGTTGTTATTTGCAACATGCTTCTATTTTGGCTCGAAATAAATCTAGCATGCACTAGATTTATTTTTCACTATAATGTGGTTGTTGGCAATATGCTTTTGTTTGTGCTAGAAGTAAATCTAGTATGTGTTAGATTTCTATTATCTAGAAATGTTGTAATGTGTTTGTGTTTGTGCTAGAAATAAATCTAGCATATATTAGATTTATTTCACCCTTATATGAGTTTATTGACAATGTGCTTGTTTATGCATTAGAAGGAAATCTAGTATGCACTAGTTTTCTTTCACATTTTAATGTTGTTGTTGGAAATTAAATTGTTTGTGATAGAATGAAATCTAATATGTGTAATATTTCCATCACCTTACAATGATGTTATTGGCAATGTGCTTGTGATTGTGCTAAAAGGAAATCTAACATGTGCTAGATTTCTTTTTCCCTAGAATGTCGTTGGTAATATGTTTGTGTTCATACTATAACAAAATCTAGCATTCGCTAGATTCTTTAACCATACAATGTTATGTGTTTGTGTTTGTGCTAGAAGGAAATATACCACACACCAAATCTCTTTTGTCTTGAAATGGTGTTTTTGACAATATGCTTGTTTGCGGTAGAAGTCAATCTAATATGCGGTATGTTTCTTTCACCCTACAATATTGTTATTTGCTTGTGTTTGCGAGAGAAGGAAATCTAGCATGTGTTTGATTTCATTCACCTTGCAATGTTGTTATTGATGACATGTTAGTGTTTGAGATATAAGTGCAAATAACATGTTAGATCTAATTCACTTTGCATTATTGTTATTGGAAATATTCTTATGTTTGTGATAGAAGTAGAGGACATGTGAGAAATTGGTACAATGAGCGGATAAACACTAGAGAAACACCGAGGCACCATAGTTTCTTGTGTATTTAGATTCACTCGAAATTAACTAGTCACAAAAGTACCCTTTTTCAATATTTTCATGTATACATAAATGCTCAAAATGCAATTTCAGACTAATTATTCAAACTAATAATTATCTGATAGTCATAATTTTATAATTAAATAGTATATGACACAACTATAGGGTCTGACTGTGAGGGGCATTATGACAATATATATACACTTATCATTGTATTAGACAATAATCTCTCAGAGTGTGATATCCATCCAATGAATTCTACTACCAGAGGCCATTGTGGCATTGAAAGTTTTTCTTTTAGTGGACCATGCTAATATATTTTCTTGGGCCTTAGTGTTATGGTTCCCTAAGGTTTTGATACTGCTCATAACTAGCATCTTCATTCAACCAAGTGAGGTACTCATCTTGGAAAGTTGAATAATTTTTTTCTCCACAATCCAATGTGATGTATCAGTCTCATGATCCTAAAAACATAGGTCATAATAGAAAAGAAATTTTACAGTGGGAAAAAGAATCTCCGAATTTAAGGAACATGACTCTTTTAGGACAAGAAATAAGGAGATTTTTTACATTGATTTTTTTTTTTCACAACTTATTTACTGTTTGATATTCTTAGCATGTAACTTAGTTGGTATGATTATTCCTAAGAGGTTTTTGAAGGTTGCATACTAAGTTCCTAAGGTGTTTTTTTCTAGGCAACATTTTATTTTCTTTGTTTATATAGGTCATCTAGCTGCATAGTGGCCACTATCATCCAACTAAATATTATTGCAGAACTGAAGAAAACTTTTTTTAGTTTCTTACTTTTCTAGGGAAAAAAATGGCATTGACATTATTGATGTTGAGGTATATGTCGTATAAATCCTTTATAGTCTACTTTAGTTTATATTCCAATGTTGATCATTTTTTATGTATTATACTTTTCATTGTATCTTCTTTCATTTTCAGAAGATGAACTCAATATTGATGGTAAGAAGCAAGAATTGAAGAAAGAGAACAATAACACTAGAGTGAAAAATGCAGAAAGAGAGAAAAGAGAACCAGTCTAGTGATTCCCTTAAAGCCAATATATCGCATGAGACACACACATATAGATTGATGGTCAAGTCTTTAGAGTTCGTGAATTCACCTACAATGCCTTGGAAAAATAATGATAATGTTTTGAAGTGATGAAACACTATTTCATGTGTGAATTGTAGTCCAATCAATATTAAGTTGAAAACTTGTATTGCAATAATTGAAATTTCATATAATATAATTTGCGTAGTTGAAATGATTTATAATTGTATTTGATATTATTTCATATTGTGGTAAACATATCTAACTTTGTGTTTTCACATTAGATGAACATGTGTATTGTATGACGTTTTTCTTTAATTTCGTCACAAAATCATACTAATTAATTTATGTTGAATAATAATGAACACATAAAATCAATCTAAAACTACTAAATTAATAGTTCATATTGATTAATCATGAACACAAATAAAATTAATATATGACTAAATTAGTTGTTTATAATAATTATTAATGAAAGTAAATGAAATGAATATAAACTACTAAATTAGTCGTTTATATAATGAATATGAAACTACCAAAAAAAGATAAATGAATACTGCAAAAGATAAATTTGTGATTACAAATGAAGACTAAATTTTGCATATATATGACTATTAGTAGCTAGTTTACAATATCTTATAATACGAAGAAAAAATAGCCATATTTATTTGGTCATTAATTAGTTTCAAACGATGACTAAACTTTGCATATATGTGACTATCAGTAGCTAATTTATAGTATCTTATAACACGACGAACATTTTGGTCATATTGCTTTGGTCACTATTTGGTTTTCTCGGATGATCATATAGTAATATAATTTTTTGTATATTTGGTCATTAATTGTGACAATTAATGACTAAATATACTACTAGATGATAAAATTGAGACAACCAATTAATGACTAAGTTACAAATGACCAAAAGTTGGTCATGTTATAAGATAATGTAAATTAGCTACTATTGGTCACCGACTGAAAAATGGTTGTTTATCTGCAAATTTTAGGAATGAGGGTGATGGCATGCCAATGATGAACAATTTAGGAGACAAGGCCGTTGTATCTGAGAAGACTATTTTGCTTCTACTAACGAACTGATGAGAATAAATGGTACAACAAAATCACCCATTGCAAATCATTTTGGCGAGTCCATAGTAGGAACAATGACCATTACGGCTTTCAGGGTTGAGGATTACTTCTTGAAGAAGAACTTAGGCCTTATTGACAAAAACCTGAGCCCCTTTTTCCATAGTTTATGAGCCATTGAATGGTTGATTCAATGTCTAGAGGTGTTAAATGTGTTGGGTTGTGTTATATTCTTTCCGCGACTAACCCAATGTAGTGAATTGGGGGGTTAGAGGGGGGCGGGTAGCCCCCCTCTACGGGGTCCAGGGCAGTGCCCTGGGAAATTTTTTTTGGACCCTATATTAGGTTGAGCGAACCTACCTATGGTTTTCGGTCCATGATTTTGGACGCGATGGTTTTTGGTCCATGGTATTGGATGCCTCGGCATGTATAAATATGTATTGTAACATTGAAAGGAATATAATGAAAAATCAAGCTGGTAGTCTGGGTTTTGAGATCCAGTGGGAAATCTCTGTGTATATGTGTTTTATGTGTTATGCTCTCGCATTTTTATTTTTCCTGTGATTTAGAATTCGTATGCAGGTAATTTCTGTACGGGGTTAAAACCTACAGAAATGAGAGGGTAGGTAGAAATAGAATGGTGATTTCAGGAAAAGCATGAAAATTTTATCCTAAGTCAAATGTTAAAGATATTTTCATGCGCAGGGGAAAGGCAAAGGGATAACAGTTTTATTCTAAGGTTCGGTATATCAAAAGATATTTGGTACATTTTTCCACTATTCCTAAGTTTCACTGCTCGAAAATCATTCCTCCAATTATATATTTTGTTCATTTCCCTGCCCCACCATATGTCCATCACATCATGATAAAGTTCCTCCACCTTTCACCTCATCCGAAATCCCCATTTCATATCCAATGGCTAATATTATGTTTCATCCCCCTTTCACCATTCGAACTTTACCATCAAGGAGGGGGGGGGTGGGTGGGCCTGAAATGGGCGGTATTGAAGCCCGAACCCATAACAACGTGGTACCATGTTATGTTTTCACACCCCCATTATTGAAAACGTTAACCACCTTAGGCCCCCTCCCAAAGCGGTTTTCTCCTCCTCCTGCCACCTCATCTATCTGTTGCTCCTGCCAATCCCCTCTCACCACCTCATTTATCCATTGCTCCCGCTAATCACATCCACTCCCTCCAAATCAAACCGTTAAGTAATTTAATTACTTAACTGTTAATGTGATGGACCCATGTCATCATCAACGAGAAGCCTCAAAACTATAAAGTCCCTCATTTCGCCCATTCACAGGTTACCAATATCATACTTTGCTAATACCATTTTTCTATGATAGGTTATCCAATTCAAACATAACAATTTAATACCGCCGAGAATCACACCATCGAACTGCCATCCAAACCAGTTCCTATGTTTCCTATCTTCTCGAATCCGATTCTATTTCTGTACCTTGTAAATGATCCGAATTGGATCCATGAAGAAAAATTAAAGCACCATGACTGTATCAAATCAGGACAAACTTCGAATTCAAAGAGCACAGAGCGATCAGAAAAACCTTTGAACATTGGTAGTTGGCAGCCAGCGTGGAACGACGAGGACCTCGGTCAAAGCGCGTTGACCGAGGCCCATGGAGACTGTGCAGGAGGCGAAACTAGAACCTGGGAAGCTTGGATCGGGAAAAGGTAGCGCTTAATCGTGCATCGTTGGGAAAAACCCCTCGAGAAGGAGAGGCCCTGAGCGCTCGGTCGCATGGGAGCTAGGAAGAACCGTGGGAAAAATGCTAAAGGCTAAGGCGGGACCTGCGCTCCGATAACTGGTGGTATTTATCGGGGGCACCCTTGGGCGGTAAGTGGATTTGGCTGAAACCTAGCGATTCCACTCAGCGCCCGACGTGTGGCAAGTGGAGGAGAGAGAAAACCGCCACTCATTATGTGCTAACAGTCGAACAAGTCAACCACTTGAAATGTGCGAATGACGTCAGATTTGGAGGCTCCAGATCTAACGGCCGAGAATGTCCCGATGGAGAGACCGGATTTAACAGGGGATTAAGCTGCGACATAAAGAATTTTGAACTATGATTTGATCGCCGAGGTGGCGGATGACTCATTCCACGACGTAACTGAAGAACTGAACCAATGAGGAAAAAGCTGGCGTAGTTTGTAGGAAGACAAGTGGCCACTACCTGTGAGCCTGATGATGACGTCGAGATAGGGAACTCCAAGCGAAGCTGCAGCAGGCGATCTGATGGAGGTGGAAGGGGAATCGAATAGCCATGAGATAAAATAAATTTAAAGCCATGAACAGATGAAGCAGAAGACACGGAGAGGAAGAACAGAGAAAAGAAGGAAACAAAGAGAGAGAAAAAAAGTGAAGAAGGCAGTAAAGCAAAAAGCAGAAAGATAGAGGGCTGAGCTAACAAAAGGCAGCATCGAGCACCAGAGAGCTTGAGAGGTTCAAGCCATCCCTGAGAGGATCTATCGGAAGCTGAGCACCACATTGGGCTCCTTCCATTGTAGACCAGAGAGGTCAAAGAGGTGGTAAGGCAAAGGGTCTATGTACTCTAGTGGCTTGGGAATCCAAGAACCACCCTGCCAAGCAATTCTGTTTCAGGAGACTCAGATTGAGCTCCTCATTGTAATTCTTTGCTTTAAAGACACAATAAAAGAAGGCCACCACTGAGAGCTAGACTGGAGATGTAGCCCTAGAGGATAGGGTGAACTCCTTATTAATTGTTGTGTTCTTGTATTTGCTTACTGTGTTTCTTTGCTGTTTTCCATTCCAAGTGTCTGTGTATTTTGCAATCTGATCGATCTGTTGCCTAAAATAACATAAACACACACCAACACATGAGTCTGTAATACCTTAATTCAATAAATCTTTAACTGAGGTCACTCATAGGGTGATTCACAGATCAGTAAACCTGCACAATCAAGATTTCACCAATATTCTCAGCCTAATCCGATCATGCCTCCTAAAGATAAGGGATAGGAAGAACCTGTAAGTCCTTTGATCTACCCTTCAACTAATTTTCATCATATTCCTTTGGCGGACAGAGATTACAAAATCCATGAAACCCTATGTGAGTTTGAACTATTTGAAATGTACTGCTGGCTTGAAGACAAATTCATTGATAAGTATGATGATATTAGACTGTGGGAATCCAATTTGCCCCATTACATATTTCCCCTCACCCACAATGCCCTTGAATTTGTTAGGAAATGGCATGCTCGTTATGTACCCAACCAAAGAGCTATTATTACCCCTATAAGAGAAATTTTATTCACCATAACTCCCCAATCTATAGACCAAATGATGCAAGCTCCTGTAACAGAAAATGGCACTCCTTTCTGCCATGAAGCACTCACTAAATTATATTAGAAAGTAGAGTTTGAAAAAAGAGCCAAAACCCTTGAGCTTTTCTTGACTGAAGATGCCTCATTGCCCAAGAAAAATCCTCCCTATCCATCCTCCATTTTCCCTGAGAGAGCCAAGTAGATCATTACAGTCATCTCCTACCTCCTTGCTTATTACTTAGATTGGTGGGTAGATGAGGCCATGATGTGATTCCTTTCCAGTTTCTCCATGGATTCCAAGCCTTCCATCTTGTTCAGCTTCAACCAATTCCTTGCAGATTCCATCCATGAACAATTCGTCAAATTCTAAATCCAGGAAGTATTTAAATATGCTTCTGTGTTAGTATATATGTTTTTGTATTATTAGGGAGACAAGATTAAGTTTGAATTACAAAAGTTGGATGATGAGGGAATCAACAATCAATCATCTTCTGGACTACATTACTAATGGAGGAGCAAAAAGAATACTCATACAAGAAATTCATAGAAATGTTTGTACATCCAGCACTTAGTCTCTTAAGCAACAATCCAAAGCCAAGAATCAGTGAAGAAATCTAGAAAGTTTTGCAGTTGTCAGACCAAGTTAGAACAGAGGATTGGTATCTTTACCAAAATTACACAGAGCTAAGGATATATGGGTGTGAACTCGCTTCTTACAAATTGCCAAAATTCCTTTGAATAAGGTTTTTTTTCTCTAGAATACATCAGGAAAATGCTCAATGTGGATGAGATTCATTTTGTATCTGCAAAGAAGAAATATCAATTCAAGATAAAAACACAAATAGGACCTTTCATTTGTAACGACAGGGCAGCAGGGGAAGAAGCAGACAAATTGCTGAAAGAAATGCAATTCAGCCTCATTTTTATATGGTCATATGATCCATTAGGTGTCATCTCCAAGTTAAGGGTAGAAAACAAATCTAAAACTTATCTTCATACATTCAGACCAGAGATTGAGAGATACAAAAACCAACTAGATGGAATGAAAACACTCTACAAGAGGCAGAGGAGCAATTGGTGTCAACTTCAACACTAGAGACTCCTGTCGCACAGGAGAAATCAACAAAAAGGAGCAGAGAAGAAGATTCACCTCCAGTGAATGATACTCCCAACGAAGCATTCAAAATCATATACAGGAAGAGGACTAATCTTAATCCCAAAGTAAACCTAAGAAAGGATTCAGATCGAGAAGATATTATCACCACCAAAGAGACACGTGCTTCCTCACAAGTAGGTGATTAGACTACACTTTCTCCTACCACCTCAACAACTTCACAGGATCAACAAGTTATGCAAACCAGTACATCTACCACATATGAGAAATAAAAGAGCATATTTGATATATCCAAGGAGATTAAATTGAAAAATGAAGCTTTGAAGATCAATACATATAATCAGTTTTGGAAGCAGACTTCCAGTTCTCAAAGTAGACTGTTGTTAGCCTTTGACTCTGAGAAAAGTCAAAATGCAGATGGATTTTCTAGAAGTACAGATCCCACATCCCAAGGTAGCATTAGACTACAAAAATAATTCATTTGAATTTGAAATAAAAGATATACATCCCATTGATCAAGTGGAGATGCACATACAAACTGGTCAAATGATTTCATCTACACTCACTAACACTGCTATGAGTTTGTCCAAATGGTAGGTTTCTTTAGCTAATGTTAAGTGACAATTGAAGATGGAGAAAGTCTCTTCACTTGCTAAAGACACAAGAATCAAATCTTTGGAGGACTTGGTAATCAAGGTAGGATATGATCCTTCAAATATCAATGCTGCAAAAGAGATCGTAAGAAAGAAGAATACTAACATAGCAACATTGAGAATACAATTGAAATTACCAGCCACAGAAGATCCTTTGGCCAAAGACATTGAAGAAACAGAGTCACATAAGACAGACATGACGAAGCTTGTCATGGAGCAGAATTTACAGTTGAAACAAAAGGAAACAGAGATGGAAAAAATAATCAAAGAAAAGGAGAAAGCTACAAGGATGTCTATTGTCCCTTTGGAAGCTATACCTCTTACAACAATTCCTACATCTACATCTTCTACAACAAACATAGGGAATGGCAAGTGCAGTGGAGAATATGTCTCTCCAAACAGAAGAAATTAAAAGATTGCAGGCTCAAGTTAATGTTTTGCAAGACTAGAAGGCAAGGGTTGAAATTTTCCATGCAGCAGAGCTACAAAGAGCTTAGAAGCAGATAGAAAGATGGCAGAAGTCTGCAAGTGAATCCTCCATTGGCCACACACAGTGTCAAGTTAAGGAAATTATATGGACCAATATTATTGAAGCCATGGATGAAATCTGACCATGTATTTAGATTATATTTAAGCAGAAAGAGTTTATTGAGAGAGCTAATGAGGCCATTTCCACTATTAACAACAAGTTGGGAGGTATGCCTGCGACAACCAACAACATCATCAAGTTTCTAAATTCAAAAAATAGATATGAGTTGGATGATTTGGGAGTAGATGATGGTATAGAGACAATCTTGGAAGTGAAGAAAGTTCTTACAAAAAAAATAAAAATTTGATTGTGCAGCTTAAAGAAAAATGTCACAGTTTGGAAATAGCAGTCAATAGGTTTTTTAGCAAAATAGAGGCATTAACAAAAAGGGGTCTGTCTTCTTTATTTGTGATTAATGACAAACTGATAGCAGGGAAGATTATATGAGGAAGCTTAAAGACATTGCAAGGGACACTGCTAAATTTTCCCACATTAAAGGTGCTATGACAGAGAGAGTTTTTTAGAAACTGTCAACAATGATATTTTCATTTAGCATGAGATAAAGCATATTTTCTTGGTAAAGCCCACAATTTCTCGATATACCGAGGTATATGGGATCTACCATAAGGTAACAAAAATCATCATCCCATATGAGGAGTAGTGGGATAAATTGTGCAAATTTCAAAAGTAAAGAAAAAGATCAACTACACCCAACACAACACACAAACCAAGGCAACTCAGCAATTGTTCTCTACGAAAATATTGCCAGACGTTGAGATCACTTCACCAAATTCACCTCTTTTGGTCACATTAGTTCATTATGTTATTTTGTGATTAATAATAGATTTCCATGTTGATGCGGCATTCATTATAATCCTTTTGGAAATTTAGTTTAAATACTTCATTCATTCGAGGGTTTGAGGGCTGGTTCCTGATCATTGTAATTTTCCTTATTGAGCATTGTACTTTTTCTACACTGCTGGAGCGTTATTAATACAAAGAATTTCACAGGATTCTTGTGCTTCAATTTACTAGTGATGTTTTTCCTATTGTAATATTTGTTTCCGTTGTTTTTTACTACATTATAATCATTTGAAAATCTAATTGTAAAATAGCAAATGTGAAAATAAGATTTGTTAATTGAACACCTTATTCAGACTTTTTTTGCAATCTGTATGTTTTGCTTCTGAAGTTTGAATGAAAAACCTCTTCTTCATTTCATCATTCACTTTAAAGATCCAGTAAACTTAACTAGCTTGTCCTATGATTAGTATTTTAAACATTTGATGCAACATTCAACTTTATTTGACTCCATAGCCCAATGGAAAGAAAATAATTTAATCATATCAACCAACCAAACCAATCAATCAAATTCAACAAACAATCAAGCATAATTATAACTAGCCTAAGATAAACTTAAAGAAACAAAGTTAAAACATAAAGAGAGATCCCTCTCTGGATCTTGTAGGGCTAGATACCAGCTTCAAAAGTGGTTTGATGTTGTCCTCTATAGTCATTTTGCCAATCTTAAACTTATAGAACGATAATATAGTGGCGACCATACTAGGGAGCGATACATTTTAATCCAAAACATTATTATTCCTTGGTTTTAAATCAATATTTCAATAATAAATTGTTGTATCATTATGAAATACATGGTCTGACGTTGTTATTTTGTATATATTTACTGTATCATTGATTTTGATTTTAATTTTGTGTGATGATTTTTCATAGCCCTGGCTCCCAAAAGAATTTATACTAGATCTCACCCTGATCCCAACCTCGCTGAATTCATAGATAACCCTCAAAAGTTGGTGAGAAAGAAAAGTTTTACTGAGAGTCAAGGTAGTAATAGTCCCTTGTCTAGATTCAATTCTCCTCTGGAAAATATTCCTTTTTGTAGGTCTAATTCTCTTCCAGAGAAATTTGAAACTTTACAAGGCATAGAATTGATTTGCCTTTCCAGCAAAGTTTGTTTAGATCAAAGTCTTAGGCTTTTGTAGATCAAACTATCATAGATAAAGCCATATCGCAACGATATGTACCCCAAACCCGAGTCCTTGAAACCGATCCTGATCTTGAATCTTTACAACAATTTGACAAATTACAAGGTCTAATTTCAATGTTGGACCAAGCTATTGAAGAAGCTTTTATTCAACAATTTGTTGAATTCTCTGCTTTAACTATTGCAACAACCTCTTTGTCTAGTCAGTCTTCCTAGTCTGTACATCTACAACCTCCTAGTCCTACTCATTCCATAGTTTCAACTTCCCTACTTGTGATTTCTCAAACTACTATCCCTACTATCCTTGTAGTTATCAAAACTGCACCTTCATTAAGTCCACCCTCAAGTAAATTTGATAGGACAATTATCGCAGGAAGGTATGCACCCTTGGTATTACTAGGCCAACTAAATTCTTGCCTGCAGATTACTTGTCCAAAATTGTGACCTTTAATAATACTGGTGCTAATACTGCCCAACGGCATGTGGATAGGATGAATGATGTGTTTGATCTCCAATAAGCAGATGAAGCTGATGTTAAAATGAATTGTTTGCCCAAAGCTTAGGAGATGATGTTAAGAAATGGTTTAGGGGTTTACCTGTAGGAAGTATAGCCAACATTGATGATTTCCATATTTTTTTTAGAAAGATGGGTGATCAAGAAGAATCCACTTCAACTCCTAAATGAATATAAAATATTGAAAAGAAAACCCAATGAAACTGTGGAAGAATATTGTGAACGATTCAATACTGTTTACAACAACATTCCACAAGACATCAAGCCCTCCCTTGGCCTAGTTCTGATTGATTTTCCAGATGCCTTCGATGTAGACATGGAATATCAACTTAGAGAGAGAGACCCGACAACTTTGGAAGAAATGCAAGAAAATGCAATTAAATTTGAAGCTAATATCCTGGCCAAAAATGCCAAACTAAAGTCTAAATGCAGAGTAACCATAAAAGAAGAACCTTCTACTTCTGTTGTTTGTCATAAGATTGATAACTTAGTCAGAGTAGTGAATCAAATGATGCAAAGAGTGAACATTAATGATCAAACTCAAGGAAGAGAAAACCAAAATGTCCCTCAAACTAGAAACCAAAACTTTAGAAGGAATGTTCCCCAAATTAAACAAAGAGAACAAAAGGGTCTAGACCAACAAGTTCGACCTCTTTTTCAAGAAAATTACACAGATGATGAGGGGAATATTGTGGAAGAATTGGATGTTAATCAAATAAATTTGTTGGGGATAAATGATGATGAAACATTTTTCCTCACTCAAGAGGAGTAGGAACTTTTTCTCATATCCCAGACTAAATTGGATTTTGAAGAGTCGGATGAATACAAACAAGGATTTGAAAATTCCATAATGGAAGTCCATAGGCAGTATATTGTTAGAAGTAAGAAAAATCAAGATACTTCCATTAAAAAGAATGCTGAAAATCCTGTCAAAAAGGTTTCTGATTCTGATTCCAAGAAAACAACAGAAAATCCTCCTAAGATGTTGGCTTAGGGGGCCCTGACCTAGGTTGAGCATTAATTTAGCCAAACAAATCCCTACACTACTGGCCCTTTTGGCATCAATCCACTGAGTGCGGACTGAAGTCTCACCTGAAGCAGTATGGGGGGATGCTAGAACCAAGTTTCTGCGCCTAGAGATGGTAGTGATGTCGTTTTATGCCTTATATCTGCCCTCACGCAAATCAATAAGCCTTTTAGGGCTTGTCGATATACTTCTCTTAATCGGACTCTAGACCTTCGTGAATTTCTACAACTATCGTTCGCAGACCCTAACTAGGCGAATCAACCACTTATGCACTTCTGTAATTACTCGTACTTCCGTATTTACCCAGATCAGCTTAAGTATCTGATAACTTCAATATGCATTAATATGTTCTTCGCGTAAACAAATATTATTACTTGCATTCAGATAACAATGTAATTCATATAGATTCGCACATCAATATAGCATTAAATCATGAACCCATTATTCATCATAACGTAACCACATTTATTAATAACAAAAGTAAATAGATCAAACACAAATATTCCCAGAGTAATCTTCTTTATTAGTACTTCATATCTTCTTACAAACTCTAACTACCCTGCGCACTCAGCTGTAGGGGTCTACGCACTCAACAACAGACTTCTACTCTAGGCCTCTGTGCACACAACTGCAAAGCCTCTCTTTTACTCTAAAACTCTTCACTCTTTTCACTAATGACCCATTACATTCATCATCATTACTACTACTTCATAGACTCTTCTAATATTCTCCTTTTTATACAATCCCATTGTCCGCAGACCATGGGTAGATCTTCTAAAGCTGACACAACTTACATACAAGAAGGGCAGAAACCCTTTATGACACTTTACATCTACATGCTCCACAACCATAAATTGTGGAGACTTTACACTTTACATACAAAAACTTGGGCTTTCTGCCCCAAAACTTGGGCTTTTAGCCCCAAAATTAACCCTAGGGGACCTTGTCCCAACAGGCCCCCAACACAAATATGGTGACTCGCCCCTGAGTCACTTTGCTGGTGCAGAGATCTTATTGCAAAGACCTCGCAGCTCCACTTGCACCACTGCAACTTCAGCTGTACATTGCGTAGACGCTTGCTTGACCTGCTCCACCAGCTGCTCTGTTGCTAGTCCTGTGCTATCTGCCTGGATCTTCTGTTGTGCTGTCTGCAGGCTAGCCAACTTCTCTCCAATGGTGGTGGAGAGCACATAGGTCTCATCCAGCCAAGGCCCCAATCTAGCCTTGAGGACTGCCTCTTTTCGCTGTGCTGCTTTTGCCTGTTCTTTTAGTTCCTTTACCTCCTGCAGCTTGGCCAAGCTTTGTGTGATGGTGATGGTACTTGCCTCATCGTATCGTTGCTATAATTCCCTTGCCTTAGTATTCAGCCTTTGTAGGTTGGGATCTTCCTGCAGACTCGTGAGGACCTCCATCGATTTCTTGATGAGTGCAGTGCATTCTACCACTGTGACATCTACTACAATGATTACATTCTTGACAACTACCTCACGCTGTTCTCTGACCTCTTGTGGAGTTGAAGGCTGTGCCCTCAACTCGAGCTCTGTAATATTTAGGATAAGCTCGAACTAAGCCTTGGCCATCTCAGTCCGAGCATCGTGCACAACTACAACCAACTTCCGAATCTTGGCCTCTAATGACGCCTCTTCTGGGATGTGCAGTTCCAGAACGGTTCTGCAGGCTTCTACTACTACTGCTATGGTTCGCTCATTCTTCTCTAGAACTTCTTCTAGGTGTCTATCGCTACTGTTTTCTCAACGAACATTTGTTCATATTAACCTTTTTCTCGCTGATCACACTCAGCGCGTGCTGCCCTCGGGCCCTAAGTTCTACACCAGCTTGCAACATGTGAAGGAATTCACTTGGGAGCGCTGCAAAGTTGAGACCAATGTTCCTTAAAGCAGCCTTCTCATCATCTGTCTCCGTGATTAGGGCTCCATTAAGCAGCGTGACGACCTGAGGATCTAAAGAGCAAACCATATCCACGGCTTCAATCTTTCCCAACGCTAAACTAGTCAATGTTGCTTTGCTCTGCCATATCCCTACCTGTAGTTGAGTAGTTTGGATTTGCAGCTTGTGCAAACCCATCTGTATGGAAATCAAAGATTTATTCAGCTGCTGCTCGGATTGCTGCAGCAGTTCCACTATCATATCCCTTAATTTATCCCTAATGTCATCTAGCTCACCCTCTGTCAAAGTGATTAGTTCTAGGGATGACTTAGTGGCCTTGGTATTTTTGCGCGACCCTTCCTTCTCCTGCTCCTTGTTCTACTTCAACTGGAAGGGAGTGCTTTCCATATCTGCACCACCCTGCTCTAATCGCTCTTCTTCTTCTGTCTGTGGTGAAGGGGATTTTTGACTTCTGTCAGAGTCGCGCTCTTCCTCCCATTATTTCGTGGCGCACTCCACTTCTTCTATGGCTTTTTCATCAGCCTCCTTCTTCCGCTTTTCAACCAACTACTAAATATTTGATCATGCCTCTTCCTTCTTTTGTTTTCCCGCGTATTTACTAGATTTGGCGGACAAATTTGATGATGTGCGCCACTCGGATGGCCAACGATTAAGAACCGCTACTATGGCATCATCCATTGCGAGGTATGGTAGATCATAACACTTCTGTTCTGGGTCCTTGTGTGCCCGGATGGAGATATAATGGAAGTCTGCTTTGAACTTCGTGTATCCCGATAACTGCTCAAAGACAATTGGTGACAGTCGTGGCTTGCGACTGATGGTTGCGCGGATGCTTGACTCCATCAATACTAAAAATATTTTGCTCTCCTTGACTTGCTCGGCGTCCTTCATGGCCCAGAGTGAAATGAACTTCGCTGCTTCTAGTAGATCCTTCGCGATTAGAGGAAACTAGCTGTCCTACAACAATTCCCACGTAACCAACACAATCGAAAATGATTGATGGCTGTGTGGATGCTTGACTCCATCAATACCCAAAATATTTTACTCTTCTTCACCTGCTTGACGTCCTTTGTGGCCCAGAGCGAAATGAACATCGTTGCTTCTGGCAGATCCTTCATGATTAGAGGAAACTAGCTGCCCTCCGGCAATTCCCACCCAACCAACACAATCGATAACAACAACCATGAGTAGTGGAATGTTTTTCTATGGTCCTGTGCCTCCTTGAAGTTCACAAGGAACTCGCTACATAGGTAGCGTGCCCAATTGAATTGTACGCCCTGCGTGCACTGGACCGCTAATGAAACAACTGTTGCTGGAACCTCATCTGCACGACACTTCCTCATTACCTTCCCAGCTAAGATATGGGTGGCCACCTTCACCGCAGGGTCCATAATACTCGAAATTGAATATCCGCGCAACTTCTTGACAAGCTTAGACTTGTCCTTCATCCTTTCGGCGAGGTCGCGCTTACCCGTCTTTCAACCAAATGCCTTATCCACTATAGAATCATCCTAGTAGTCCCCTATCTTCACAAACTTCGACTCCGCCTCTGTCCCAATGTTCACTTGTCTCATTTTCAGTGGCACGGTGATATCTGGATTTTATATCTGCAACCCTTCAACTTCGCGGTGACCTTCTGTTTCTGGGATGTTAATGTTCCTCGGATCCTTGTCTTCCTCTTCAATGGTCACATTGTAGCACTCCAGCATGTGGTGCAACTGGGTGGTCCAATCTGGTTGAATTAAATCCAAGGGATCCTGCGGTATTATAAAGATTGCTGCTTTGACCTCTTGCAGTGCTTCATCAATGCACTCAAATCCATCTTCAAAGCTGAATGTCATCAAGAATCCTTGTCTCAAAATATGCCATTCGTCCATGCGATGGTGGAGCTTTGTCTCTAAGTACCAATTCATAGGTATTACACCCAAGGTGTGACAAAACAGATGCACCCACTCTGGTTGTGGTTCTACTCCATAAGCATCGATCCATTTGGCTAAGTGATCACGTGGATCACTCCTTCCATCGTATTTCTCTATCAATCGTACCTTTGGGCAACCAAACCACACCTTCATCATTCTTCTATATTCGCACCATTAATCGAAGTTGTCTTTATGCGTACCCCACTATCTTGCAGGTGTAGCGTGCAATGCCAAGTCCAAGGCTTGGAAGTGATGCTTCTCTAGCACTTCCCTTTCAAATGCATCCATAAATTTATCCACGTCAGTTAAACCATCATAGTAAGGCGGACTTCTTACCTCCAATGATACGCAACGCATTGATTTGGTCATCATGTTAGAATGTAGTGTAGAAACTTCGTGCAATCGATTCTACCAGTGTTCCAATTCCTCATCCGAATCTGATATGCAGGAGCTTCTATGGTTCCATGCAATACATCCATCAGCTGTTAGATTCACATAGTCTTGATCTCATGTCGTTATCTTATAAATCTGGTCCAAATCATCATTGTTTTCATAATCACAGACTAGTTCAGTGTAGTGTAGTCCTTTTGAAGGGTCCAACAGTACTGCTATGCGAAGCAATTTTCTTTCAAATGACATTGTCTGCTTCTTCAAATTGATCACCTTGTTAGCACCTAAATCTGCCTCAGGCTGAAGGAAGGCAAAATTCAGGGTAACCACAAACCATGCACAGTCTGGTAGCTAGCCCTACCAGAACAGGAGAAGGCTCTCTTCGAGTCACGCTCAGTGAATAGATAAATGATATGGTCTGAGATGACTTTTTGGTCAATTTAGTGTGTCCTAAATTGCTATATAAATTGTCAATCCGGGAGTCGTAAACAACTGAAGTGAAGTGCACTATATATGCAAGATAACCGATTTCTTACTTCTTTGTCGTTTTTTTATTTTTGGTTTTATCTTCTTGTTGATTCCCTAATGTGAGATGGCAATTCTAAAAATCAAGTATGGATATAAGTGTTCAAGGAAATGGTGACCTTTAAAATAATTTCCAAACTTCAAAGTTTTCAAAAAAGGTTTTCAAACTTGCAATGATGAAATCAATTAATAAGAGAAAATAAAAATGTACCTAAATTCTAATTAAACCAAACAGTAAGCTAGTGACTATGAAACCCAGTATCCTTGCTGCGGTATAAAAAGAAAACTGAACTCAAAGCAATTCAAAAACTGTAAGCAAAGTAAACTAAATCATATTACATCAACTCATATTCTGACCCCTCACCATTTGACTCACTCTGGCTATAGGAGGTAATCATAAACAAATTGAGTAATCTGATATGTAAATTGCATAAAATGAAACTAAGATCAAACTACACATTCATACTTCAATCCCTCACCATTCGACTCGCTCTGGCTATAGGAGGTAACTGAAAATGACATGAGTAATCTAATCACTAACTTGCAAAAAAAAAAAACTAATATCAAACTACGCATTCATACTTCAATCCCTCACCATTCGACTCGCTCTGGCTATAGGAGGTAACTGAAAATGACATGAGTAGTCTAATATCTATCTTGCAGAAAAGTAAATGAAGAAAACAAAACTGAAAGAAATAAACACTGATGAAATTAGAACTAAGAAAATAAATCAGCAAAAGGACAAGATAATTCCATGATGTCATTAGTCATTAAAAAGCTATGTGCACTTGCCCGGGCTATCTATTAGAACCTGAAATAAAGACACTGATCAGTTAACAGTCATTAGAAAGCATAAAAGAAACTATGGACCACAATCAACATGAATACCATAAGCAGTGTAATATATACAAGCAAACGATTATGGCATCAGGAATGTAAATGAAGAAAGCATGAAACTATACAGTAATTATAGAACCTTGGTGTACAGGGACCCTCTACAACCTCGGCCAATCAGAAATCAACCACGAATTGAGCTTAAAAACAATGTCTTCCCATATATTAAAATGCAGTCATAATATAAGGATTAAGTCATGGCACAGTGGGCTCGTAAAACAGTCAAAATTACATACAAAAAGCTAGCTAATATGCATATGGGAATGCTTTATTTATAACAGGAAATGACACAACTACTTCCTAAAATCTGCGTTGATAAACAGACACGTGAATAACTACGTTCGGAAATCTAGCAATATGGTAGCCGTGAAAATGAAATCCAAGGAGGGTGGCTGTTAGATTTGGTTCACGGAGCAGTCCACAGCTGTTAGCATGCCTCCTACGATTTAGGAATTTGCCACGCAAGTCTTCACGTGGTGAAAAACAGAGTTCTTCCATTGTAAAACTCTTAGGTTGACCACCGCTTGACTATCTTTGACCACAGTCTTCTGTGAGTGATTCGACTAAACCAAGGGGACACGTTCCATGTCCACATCATTTGCAACTTTCCCATGTGGCCGGATTCTCTAGTAGACACCTGTAACATAGAATTCAACAAAAAGTCTGCGGAAAGTTGAGCTGGCTGCGGAAAGTGACAAGATTTCGCAGCTGACTAAGCAAAAATCTAAATCAAACAGCAGTCACAAGACATAGTTAGGAAACCATTTTATATGCTCTTTTTAAACTAATATGATGGTGAGCCCTAGTATTGTAGCAATAATGCTACAACTCCTGGGGCTTCCTGTCTCTTAATTTTATCAACCCGGTAGTTCGTACAAACTTGGAAGCGGCAGTGCTATATGCACAAGTACTAGCTCTTGTCGCAGCTATCACTTGGTCAGCTGGCACAAGTCCGCTAGGGCTCAAACCAACTTCTATAGGCTCACAGAAGAAGCTTTATCAATGATGGATGAAAGCTAGCTCAAAGGAGACTAATCTACTTGACAAAAATGAACTGAAAGCAAATCAAAGCATGTAAGCCTAGGAAACCCTAATTTGACTAGTCTAACTTCTATAATGCAAAGAAGATGAATAAAACTTCTACCAATGCTGCTACTACATCTAATAAGTGAAAATGCATGGATCTAAACTACTGCATCATAAAAGACATGTTTTTGTACTTTTTCATTAAGTGGGTGGAATGATTTTGATTTTGTGCTTATCAGGGTTTGGTTGTGCAGATGGGATGGAGAAGGAAGGAAAACGTGGGACAGGTTGGGGAGGCTAGGAGAGGTCCCTAGGGATCCTTAGCATCCATCCATAGAGGTTCCTCACATTCAGAAGCTCAGCAACCGAGTGAGTGGCCTCCTACAGGATGTCTGCAGGGGATCCTACAGGATACTCAGAGGTTTCTACAGGATAGTCCTATAAGTCTTCTACAGGATGTTCTGTGCAATTCTACAGGATGATTGGCCGTGGAGGTTTTGGGAGATGATGGAGTGTTGGAGTGGTGTGGGAGGCTATGTGAGATGGAGATGGACCTGATGATGGCTCAGGAGCTGGAAAATCAGATGAAGGAATAGGATGGGAAATGAGTGTAGGGAGTAGGTTGGAAGATAAAAGGCTATGTCAACGAAAGTTGAAGGAGATGGAGCTATGTGGGAAATGGGAGGTTTGGAGGGTAAATGAGTGAGACAGAGGTTAAATAGGACTTGAGGATAGATCAAGAAGAAGAAGAAGAAAATGGTTTGAGAAGGAGCAACGCAAATGAAACAAATGACTTATGCATCAAAATGAGAAATTCATTAACCTATGATGATTGTGCCATGAAACCTATGAACAGAAATGGAAAACAAGAAATGAAACTAAGTATTTATAAACCCAAACATGCATCCAAACTGATATCAAGTTCTGCAAATGAGATTCAAACACTAATGATTGCATGGTGAAGCAAAGAAAGTGTTTTTGTTGGCAGCAAGGTTACATTGGTCCCAGCTCATGATTCCACTTAAGGGGAGGTGAGATCCAAAGTACTTGGTAGCCTTTTTTCTGAATATATTCCCTGTGATTAACCTATCAAGCAAATCTGAACATTAGAAACCTTTTCTAATCATCAAAAGCAACCTAAACAACAACACATCATTTAAATCCAAATAGCAGATTTTATTATGAGAATGTAACAAAGACACATAAATATAAACAAGGGAGGTACTGGGCACTTGAGATGGGCCCAACCCCAAGAACTACAGCTTCCCAAGAGATATTTAGAGCTGGTGCAAAGCTGGATCCATCTTTATTAACCAAGAACGAAAAGTTACATCAAAACTGTCCACAAGGAGAGCTTGAGAAAGAGCTGAAAGCAAAATTAATCCATGGCCTACAAATCGAATTACAAACTAGCTAACTAATGGCTAAAACAAAATGACTAACTACCAACAAAAATGACTAACAAATAGCTAACAAAAAGCTAACCAAAATGAGGCCACAAGCCCTCTTATTTATACAATTTGAGGACCCAACAGTCCTCCTAGAATTTAGGGACTTGGCTGCCCAAGACTTGTAGTTAACAGCAGTCCAACTTGACTTGCTTGGCTGCCCTTGTGCTCATTGATTTGGTGGCCCTTGAACTCCGAGATGATGGTGGAGAATTCGAGGTAAGGGCCCATAAATGAGGGGGGCACCTTCCTACAAATCCTCTAGCTTGTTCTCCCACGAATTTGGCTGCCAAGTGCTCATTAATACCTTCAAATTTGTCTCCAAGTTGACCAACAAGGCTACACAAAGCACCCATTAGACTTGTTGGCATAATGACTAACCAAATTCACTCTATTAACATAAAAATAATCAAAAACATGCAATAAACAAATGAGAATGGTGGATTAAGTCAACTTAGGAGGTTGAATGAGCCCAAATAATTGTCCATTTTTGGGGCTCATCATATGTAATGATTTGACAGCTTGGAGGTTCAGGTAACTAGAAAAAAAGGCTAAAAAGGTGTGTAGGGAAGATGCAAGTTTGGGACTCAACAATGACTTACAGGGAAATATTGATTTTAGGCTAGTAAATAAATGTGGAAACAAGAAGCAATTTTTTTATAAATGACTAAGTTTCTGGGATATATGGGACCAACGAACAGTATGAGCAGAGGATTTAACATAAAGGCACAGATTACTTCGTGAGGCAAGACAGGTGGAAAGTCTAGCAATTAAATTTTGCAATAATGCGGAATGGAAAGATTGTTTAGGAGGGTGAAAAGGGCATAAACACATGAATCCTTTTCAATAGAAGAAGAACTCATAACGTGAAACTTTCCCACAGGCAGAGCAATAAACATGAATTCTACCTTATCTTACTTAGAAAATTTCACTGGAAATGAATGTGAATGAACTGTGAAACATAATGAAATACATATGAAACATAAAGAGAACACATTTGCTACACTCACACCACATGAATCTCATGAACCAGAGCCGCTGCCTTTCGTTAATTATTTGTCAAAATATACAATGAAGAACTGAGTTTCTCTCCCACAGTCTCCTAGAAATTACAACCAACCAATCTTTTGCAAATGGTTTTCATACAATAAATAGACTATTCCATGAGGAAATATAATGACCAAGGGTTCGGGAGTTTCTCAAATCATTACAAAATGGAGATGGAAAGCCAACCATTAGCTACAGGTGCAGCGCTACAAAAATGACAAATGGCTTGGGTGACCGTTTGCCTTCCTTTGCCACTTGTATAGAAGCCAAACTCTTTAAACTTAGCCTTAGTTGCCGAAAAAAGTGAAGTGTAGATGAGTGGGCCCACTTGGAGAAAGTCGCGAATCGAAATTTCGCAAAACAGAGGTGAATTTGGCCTTTTTCTCTATATGCGCCGCGCCCAATTCTATATGCACCACGCCACTGTGGAGGCTATTTTGAGGTACCTGCAGGAGTCCAAATTGTGCCCAAGTGTGCTTGTTGGAAAGCCTAGCCTGTCTAATTTCCAACCCAAGTGGAATTTTTGAATTTGGTGCTCATTTTCCCCTCCAAATCTTCATTCTCCCAAGACTGCTTCCTGTGTGTCAAAATAGGGGCAGAGAGGTCATTTTTTGAGTGTTTTTGACCTCCTGGAGACTCAAATCATGCCCAAATTTCTTGTTCATGGACCAGTAGTTGTGATTTTGCATGCTAAATCCAAAAATGAAAGCCATTTGAAATTTGGAGCTCCCAATCATAAGCACCGCGCCAGTGGCGCGGGGCACAGGGAGAAAACACTTGTGTTGTGACCAAAAATTTGCCATGTGACCGAAATTGCCCCAAATTTCTTGAAATTTGGGCTGGAGGTTCTCTAAGAGGTACTATGCTGGGCCATAGAGGCTTCAACCAAGATTCAAAGCCGATCTTGCTCTTTTTTCCTCTTTTGCCTCTTTGTCGCTTTGCTCAATTTTGCCTTCAAGCTCCTTATCTGAGCCTTTGAACTCATGTTTCGAGCCCTGTAATGATAAACCATCCGCCTCAGTATGGTTTTGTCCCTGTCAGCCTTCTCCAGCAGTCTCTTAAGGTGGATGTTGAACCGCTCGAGCCAAGACTCACGATCATTGTTAATCTCTTGCTCCAAGGGAGTGAGCTCAATCCTCCTATGTTGGGCAGCTTGGCGATTTTCACGGATGCTTTGTAGCTCCATGATGTCATGCTGGTTGTCAAGATATTTGTTCCTCTACTCCAAATACCTGATAATCCATTTGGCCCTCTCCAAATTGAGTGACAAGTCTTGGATCTCTGTTTTCTGCTCCTGGATGGTCATCCTAAGTTTGGCACTCTCCACATCTGCATCATCATCCTGAATGAGGGATGAAGTCGGCCTCCTGTTCACCTGATGGCCCCTCGTCATGCATGGGCCTCTTGCCCTTGTCCTATACCTGTGTTGTCGATGCCAGAAGCGAGGCCCCTTGCACCCCGGGTGGAGATAACACTCGCTTTGCTGCTGCAAACAAGTGCCTACTGCCTCTCTGATATGTGATGAATACTGGCATAGTAGTGGTCTCGTGGTGCTCATACTGATGAGAAGGACTACCTATCTCATGCTCTGCCTCTGATAATACCTGTGAAGTGCTGAAGAGGTCACGGGAGATGAAGTCCTCCCAAGCAATGCCCTGCAATCCCAACTGATGATCTACCAAAACCCGGATAAGAGCAAAGTGATAAACACTGTTAAGTTGCTGCTGAGGGGTCTTATGCTGCATGAAGGTGTTCATCCTCTCTATGCTCCTGCAAATGAAAAATGGGAGGTTCATCATCCGTACCCTGGTAAAGTGCATGAGTAACCTGATGTGATAGGCATATAGACGAGAGAACCTCCCCTCACAGTTGAAGTATTTCATGATCAATTTCATGAGTGGAGCATATTCATCTTTCAAATATCTGAATGGAAAGACTCTTGTGAGCTGCCTCAAGAAACTGGCCTTAATGTAAGGCTCGTAATGTTGCCTATCCACCTTCTGTTTTTTGTGCCACTATTCTCCAACATTTGGTATGCCGGTTGCCAATGAGATAGTTTCGGGTGTCAATGTGGAGGTGACCCCGACCAAGATAGACTGACCTCCATGTAGGTGAAGCACAAAAATATGGGCCAACTCATGATGAACTCTAACATTAGCCACCCTTTGACAAAATTCAAAAAATGATAGATGCTGGAAGCATGACATAGCAAGAGGGCAAGCCTACAGTTCTCTGAGGGTGGTTGGCTCATCCCTAACATGTTTGCCACGCTTGTGATGTCTCCTGGGAGCCTGTTCTTCCGAGGATGAATCACTTTGTGTCTCCATCTCATACTCTGATGAATGATCTAATGCCATGACTATTGTGTGTACTGTACTTGGGCTGCCCTTTGATGATGGTGTGAAACTAGGTGTTGTTGTGATATCTGCCACCAAGGGGAACAATGAAAAAAGGGAGTATTAGGAGGGGAATAATATGATGGGAATAAGGGTTATTGGGAGAAGTTTTGTTTAGGGATATGTAGGGGGGTTTGGGGATTTGATAGGGCAGGGTTTTGGGGTTTACATTGACCAATGAGTGGAGGGATAGGGGATAGGGCTTGGTAGTGTTTTAGGGTAGGGATAATAGGAAAAATGAGAAAGGGGGGATAGGGAAAAATGGTAAGAAAGGGAAAAATGAGGGGTGAAAACGGGGGCCTTGGCACTAACACCACAATTTTGCAACCTGAGCAACCATGGCTTTGATGTTTTTTTAGTGGTTGGTTTTATGAGTTTTGTTGCAATTATACATAGCCATGAACCACCATAACATTCACAAAATTTAATGAGCAAGCCACGATATAGAGCCTACCTGTCGATTTGAGGGGTTTCAAATGCAACTTGAGGTAATTTGGCATGATTTCGGGCCTTTGTGGGTGTGCGCCGCATGCCAAACCCAGTGCACCGCACTCTTTGTATGCGCCGCACCCTTGTAAACTTTGCACTATGGGGTGGCTCTGTGTGCGCCGCGCCCCTCTGTGTGTGCGCCGCGCTATGGAAAACCCCTCCAATTTCACTCCAAACACGCACTTTGCTCTCCCAATGACTTTGCAACGTTTCTCTATGACCTTGATTAGCACAATAACTTTGTTTGCTTGTGGGAATTCTTATATAAAGACTTTGAAGTTATGGGTTAAATTTTTGCTTCTTCAAAAACCCACTTTGCTAATGTTTCATTTTGGCTCTTTTCACTGACTTAATGCAACACTGAATTTCACTTTTTCCTTTGAATTTTTAGCTAGAATGATGAAATTTTCGGCACTTTTTGTAGGGGTTGCATGACAAGGCATTTGGCCATGGAAACCATGACTGCACCTAAAGAAATCAACTGGCGACTTTTTTGAAAATTTTATCACAAATGACACACTGTTTGACTTTTCTTCAAAACTGAGTTTTGAAGAACAGTCGAAGTCTATCAACATGATGATGAAACTCTCTAAATCATAACTTTGTAAGGTCCTTTCTCTGGCCTGCATGGCTTTATTGGTAATTTTTGAAGACCAAATTGACTAATCCCTAGACCTAATGACTGAAAATGACTCTCGTCCATTAAAAGATCGAACATTGATTGTCATGGACTTTAGTGAACATTGACGAAAAGACCTAAGCCAGCAGGTGCTAGACATGAGGGGAAATGACTAGCATGACCTTTTCTGTCAGATTATGGTATGCCCCTAACGGAATGCAGCTGAGTGAATGGAGCGGGACTCCTAAAAATGAAATGCATAAAGAGTTTTGATCTCTGACGGAGGACTGACAAGACCGACTCTAACACACCCCGTTCATGTCAATAGCCTAGTCGATCCCTAGGAGTGTAGGGTAGGGATTGTTGTCATCCACAATCTCTATCACTTCGAAATCAGCCAACGCACTCGTGCCTTCAATATCGACTGTCACTCCACGTACTTTTCCCATGTGGATAATCTTTTGCTGATTCACCATCCTCAATTGAATCAGAGGCCACTGTAGCATAGGTCTCCCCATTCTCTCCCATGTCTGTTTAGGAAAAACATTCGAATCTAACTCTAGATCTAGAATAAATTGATCCATTTCATACTCTCATATCTATGCAGTGAGCCTCATCTCACACCCTATTCTTGCCTTATGCTTACCAATTTTCCTGACCACGCGTGCTCCCTCAGGAGTGTGACCAACACATTTATTGATAAACTCCTGTAATCCCTTTATGGCCTTGCTATCCCGTAGCAGCTTCATATAGGTCTCCAAAAATGTAGTAAGCATGGATGGGTCCATTTCTTTAGACTTCTTATCCTAACTTCCTGAGGTAGAGGGCTCAACAAAGGTTTTCTTTGCTTCCATGAAAGTTTCTTTTGCACACTACAAATCAAAGACAACCTTCTTCTCTGGAGATTTGCGAACCCATTCACCCTCTTCAGGCCACTTTCCCTTATCTTTTCCAGTTGTCATTCCACTTCAACACATAATATTCACATTGGGGTCTTCTTCTCGAGGTTCAACCCTCATCATCTGCAGGTTTTGGGTAGGCTGCTATGGCTGTGCCCCTTTTTCAAGTATCATAGCTAGTAATACAGGGTAGTATTCTGTCACGTGGTCAAACTAAGTGCAGTATCTACACGACAGGCACGTCGTGTTCGTGCATTCTCACGTGTAGTGTCCTGGTCCCCCACAGTTGTATCAAATAACCTATCCCCGACCTCTACCAGGTCCTCCTCTGCCTTGGCCTTGTCTGCGCCCCTAGTATCCTTCTCGTGTTGCCCCATCGCCTTGATTCGGTGGCTGAGCTTCTACCTGCACTCTATATTCAGGTTTTCTATCCATCATTAGCTCATAGCTATGACAATTACGCTCATCATGACCCACCAATTGACAGAAGTTGCAAAAGAGCTATTGTGGTGTTTGTACAAATTTCTGAAGCAAGTGACAATTGTCTGTCACATGTTTTCCAACTACCTGACATATAGCACACCATAGCATGGGCCCTGTTCTTGGCCTTTCTTGAGCTTCCAGCCTCAGAGGCATCGACCCTCCTACTGCAACATAATTCGCGAAGACTGGACAATGATCTTTGTCATGACCATGACTTTTTCATTTCAGGCACCAAACCTCTTCGCGCACCTCTGGCCAAACTACTCTTTCCTTCTTTAGACTTTGAAACTCTAGGTAAAGGTTCCCAAAGTAGCATATTGCATTGGTGTCTCATGCAATCTCATCACAATCTCCATGGCTTCTACCTGGGTCCCAATCTTTTGTTGTGATAAAGCAACGCTCAGATGAGGCAAGAGCGAAGCCACAAACCATTCGTGGTGCTGCCCATTCGTAAGGTTCATGTTAGTTTTGTGGATTGTGCACTTCAATCTCTTATCTAGATCCCAGGGTGTCTCGCCAAGATTCATCATGATCTTCTTGAATCCCATAATTGGTTGTGCTTCAGACTTAGGCCTATTGAATTCCTTATTCAGCATGGTCTAAATAGTTGCTAATGAAGCCATTGGGTTATCAGTGCAGTAATTAATGTACCATGTCAGCACACATTCCTATAAAGTAGTGACCAACATCGATTTCTTCATTTGATCATCCATTATATCCTGAGCTTCCCATATGACCTTTGTGACAAACCAAAACTAGTCCATGTCCTCATTTCCCGAACCCTTGAAAACGGGAAACTTTACTGCATTCGCCATATTGAATGGTGGTAGAGTTGGTGGCGGTGTGGACGAAGGTGTATGTTGTGGAGGTGAATGTAGGGGTCGGGTGGGTGGATGGGGTATTCCCAAGAACTCTCACCTTATTAATTGAACAGAGCTCTGCAATGAAGCCTATTCTATTTCCTCGTCGTCACTCAGAGGAAGTTCGATCAACAGGCTATACTCAGGGCATGTTCTCCCACTTTCCCTGAAGATCTTTCCACTTTGTGTAGCTCCAAACACCAAGGTAACTACATAACCCACTTTTCACACAAGAGCATCTTAATCCAAGTATTTAAAGACCTTAAATACTTACCTCACGGTCCCTTGAAGAAGAAACGCTCTACTTCGCTGTAATTGACCGAAGTATTGACTGTGAACTTTGTCATGAATCCTCCTATGATATGATCAATCCATTGATTGACAACGCGTGCAATCTTATCTTCAGAGGATTCCAATCTCTGCACTAACTCTGGGGTCCAGGCTATCAGACCATCAAGCCTCCACCTTCCATGGTCGTTTGCCAATTTAGCGATCCACTCATATAACTCAACCAGGAAAGAACAAAAGAAGATTTCGCGTATCTCTGTTTACATGTATCTATCTAACCACTATTTTCTTGTCAATTGTGGATTTATGTTTCTTAAGCTGCGAATTCGTGGATCTTTCTATCCAACTAGCCTTCAATTTCTTTCTTAGTTGGATTCTAGTGATGCGAAATCACTCATCTCTTTATGCAGATCCTGGTCTCAGCAGCAGAACCATTTATTGGCTTAGGGGGCCCTGACCCAGGTTCGACGTTAATTTAGCCAAACAATACCTACTCTACTGGCTCTTTTGGCATCAATCCGCGAAGCGTAGACTGAAGTCTCACCCAAAGCAGTATGGGGGGATGCTAGAACCAAGTTTCCTCACCTAGAGATGGTAGTGATGTCGTTTTATGCCTTAATTCTACCCTCGTGCAGATCGATAAGCCTTTTAGGGCTTGTCGATATACTTCTCTTAATTGGCCTCTAGACCTTTGCAAAGGTCTACGACTGTCATTCGTGGACACTAACTAGGTGAATCAACCGCTTACACACTACTGTAATTACTCTTACTTCCGTATTTACCCAGATTGGCTTAAGTATCTGATAACTTCAATATGAATTAATATGTTCTTCGCATAAACAAATATTATTACTTGCATTCAGATAACAATGTAAATCATATAGATTCACGCATCAATATAACATTAAATTATGAACCCATTATTCAACATAACATAACCACATTTATTCATAACAAAAGTAAATAGATCAAACACAGATATTCCTAGAGTAATCTTCTTTATTAGTACTTCAGATCTTCTTACAGACTCTAACTACCCTGCACACTTAGCTACAAATCCTCTCTTGTACTCTAAAAATCTTCGCTCTTTTTTCTAATGACCCATTACATTCATCATCATTACTACTAATTTTTAAACTCTTCTATGATTCTCCTTTTTATACAATCCCTTGATCGACGGACCATGGGTAAATTTGCTAAAGGTGACACAAATTACATACAAGAAGGGTGGAAACCCTTTATGACACTTTACATCTACATGCTCCGAGACCATAAATTATGGAGACTTTACACTTTACATAAAAAAACTTGGGCTTTCTGCCCCAAAACTTGGGATTTCAGCCCCAAAAGTAACCCTAGGGGACCTTGTTCCAACAGGTTCCCAACACAAATATGGTGACTTGCCCCCGAGTCACTCTACTAACATGGAGATGTTACTACAAAGACCTCCCAGCTCCACTTGCACCACTGCAACTTCAGCTGTACACTGCGTAGCCGCCTGCTTGACCTGCTCCACCAGCTGCTCCGTTACTAGTCCTACACTATTTGCTTGGATCTTCTGCTATGCTGTCTGCAGGCTGGCCAACTTCTCCCCAATGGTGGCAGAGAGCACATAGGCCTCATCCAGCCAAGGCCCCAATTTGGCCTTGAGGACTGCCTCTTTTCGCTGCGCTACTTCCGCCTGTTCTTTCAGTTCCTTTACCCCCTGCAGGTTGGCCAATCTCTGTGTGATGGCGACGGTATGCGCCGTCGCTCTTGGCTCGTCGTACCATTGCTGTAATTCCCTTTCCTCAGTATTTAGCCTCTACAGGTTGGGATCTTCCTGTAGACTCATGAGTATCTCCATCGATTGCTCAAAGAGTGTAGTGCATTCTGCCACCACGACATCTACTGCAGTGACTGCATTCTTGACAGTTGTCTCACTCTGTTCTCTGAAATCTAGCGGAGTTGAAGGCTGTGCCCTGAACTCGAGGTCTGTAATATTTAGGTTCAGCTCAAACTGAACCTTGGCCATCTCGGTCTTAGCATCAAGCACACCGATAGCCAACTTTCGAATCTTGGCCTCCAATGACACCTCTTCTGGGATGTGCAGTTCCGGAACGGTTCTGCAGGCTTCTGCTACTACTGCTGCAGTTCGCTCATTCTTCTCCTGGACCTTCTTCCAGGTGTCTATCATTACTATTTTCTCAATGAACATCTGTTCATTGTTAACCTTCTACTTGCTGATCACGCTCAGCGCACGCTGCTCTCGGGCCCTAAGTTCTACGATCACACCTGCTTGCAGCGTGTGAAGGAATTCACTTGGGAGCGCGGCCAAGTTGATACCAATGTTCCTTAAAGCAGCCTTGTCAACATCTGTCTCCATGCTTAGGGCTCCATCAGGCAGCACACTGACCCAAGGATCCAAAAAGCAAACCATCTCCGTGGCTTCGGTCGTTCACGACGCTAAACTATTTGATGCCGCGCTGCTATGCCCTACACCTGCATGCTGTTGAATATTTTGGATTTGCAGCTCGCATAGACCCGTCTGTATGGCTTCCGAAGCTTACTTCTACTGCTGCTCGAACTTCTACTTTTGCTCGAACTGTTGCAACAGTTCTACTATCACGTCCCTTACCTTATCCCCAATGTCATCTAAGTTTCCCTCTATCAAAGTGATCAGGTCTAGGGAAGACTTAGTGACCTTGGTATTTTTGCACGAACCTTCCTTCTCCTGCTCCCTGTTCTGCTTCACCCAAAAGGGAGTGATTTCCATATCTGCAACACCTTGCTTTGATCGCTCTTCTTCTTCTATCTATGGTGAAGGGGATTTCTAACTTTTGTCAGAGTCACGCTCTTCCTCCCGTTCCTTCGTGGCATGCTTCACTTCTACTTTAGATTTTTCGTCAGCCTCTTTATTCCGCTTTTTAGCTAATTGTTGAATCTTTGACTGTGCCTCTTCCTTCTTCTTCTTTTGCACAGATTTACTAGATCCGACGGACAAATATGATGTTGTGTGCCACTCGGCTGGGAAAGGATCGGGGACTGCTACTATCGCATCATCCATCGCAAGGTATGGTAGATCATACCACTTCTGTTCTGGGTCCTTGCGCGCCTGGATGGAGATATAATGGAAGTCTACTATGAACTCTGCGTATCCCGACAACTGCTCAAAGACAATTGGTGAGAGTTATGGCTTGCGATTGATGGCTGCATTGATGCTTGACTTCATCAGTAAATAAAATATTTTACTCTCCTTAACCCGCTCGGTGTCCTTTGTGGCCTAGAGCAAAGCAAACTTCACTGCTTCTAGCAGATCCTTCGTGATCAGAGGAAACTGGCTGTCCTCTGGAAATTCCCACGCAACCAACACAATCGACAACAACAACCATGAGTAGTGGAATGTTTTTCTATGGTCCTGTGCCTCCCTATAGTTCGCGAGGAACTCGCAGAACCGGTAGCGTGCCGAATTGAATTTTACACCCTCCGCACACTAGGCCGCTAATGAGACAACCAGTGTCGACACCTCATCTGCATGACACTTCCTCATTACCTTCCCAACCAAGATCTGGGTGGCCACCTTCACCGCGGGGTCCGTAATACTCGAAATTGAATATCCGCGCGACTTCTTGACAAGCTTATACTTGTCCTTCATCCTTTCGGTGAGGTTGCGCTCACTCATCTTTCCGCCAAATTCATTATCCACCATAGCATCATCCTAGTAGTCCCCTCTCTTCACAAACTTCTACTTCAGTTTTGTCCCAATGTTCACTTGTCTCTTTTTCAATGGCGCGTTGATATTTGGATTTTCTAGCTGCGGCTCCTCAACTTCACAATGACCTTCTGTTTCCGGGATGTTAATGTTCCTTGGATACTTGTCTTCCTCTTTAGTGGTCACATTGTAGCACTCAAGTGTGTGGCACAACTGGGTGGTCCAATCTGGTTGAATTAAATCCAAGGGATCCTGCAGTATTCTGAAGATCGCTGCTTTGACCTCCTGTAACGCTGCATCAATGCACTCAAATCCATCTTCAAAGCTAAATGTCATCAAGAATCCCTGTCTCAAAATATCCCATTCGTCCATGCCATGGCGGAGTTCTGTCTCCAAGTACCAATTCATAGGTATTACATCCAAGGTGTGACAGAACAGATGCAATCACTCCGATTGTGGTTCTGCTCCATAAACATCGGTCAATTTAGCTAAGTAATCATGTGGATCACTCCCATCGTATTTCTCTATCAATCGTACCTTTGGGCGATTAAACCACACCTTCAGCATTCTTCTATATTCACGCCATCCATCGAAGTTGTCTTTATGTGTACCCCACCATCTTGTAGGCGTAGCATGTAGCGGAAAGTTCAAGGCTTGGAAGAGATTATTCTTTGGCACTTCCCTTTCAAATGCATCTAGAAATTTATCCACGTCAGTTAAACCATCATAGTAAGGCAAAATTCTTTCCTCCGATGATACACAACACAGTGATTTGGTCATCATGTTACAACGTAGCATAGACACTTCGTGCAATTGATTCTTCCAGTGTTCCAATTCCTCATCCGAATTTGATGTGCAGGAGATTTTGTGGTCCCATGTAATATGTCCCTCAGCTGTCGAATTCACCTAGTCTTGATCTTGTGTTGTTATCTTATAAATTTGGTCCAAATCATCATCGCTTTCATAATCATGAATTGGTTCGGTGTAGCGTGGTCCTTCTGTATGGTCCAACGGTACTACTACACGTCTGCACAACAGGGGCGTCAGGTTCACGCATTCTCATGAGTAGTGTCCTGGGCCCCCACAGTTGTAGAAAATAACCTATCCCCAACCTCTACCAGGTCCTCCTCTGCATCGGCCTCATCTACACCCCCGATATCCTCCTCATGCTACCCCAATGCTTTGATCCGGAGGCCGATTTTCTGCCTGCACTCTATATGTGGGCATTCTATCCATCATTAGCTCATAGCTTTGACAGTTATGCTCATCATGACTGGTGGGCTCCAGTATTGCAGCAATAATGCTGCAACTCCTGGGACTCCCTTCTTTACTTTTATCAACCCGGTAGTTCGTAACAAACTTGGAAGCAACGGTGCTGTATGCACAAGTACTAGCTCTTGCTGCAGGCTGTCACTGGATCGGCTGGCACAAGTCCGCTAGGAGCTTAAGCTAACTTCTATAAGTTCTTAGAAGAAGCTTTTAACTGTGATGGATGAAAGCTAACTCAAAAGAGGCTAATCTACTTACAGAAAGAAGATGAAAGCTAAAAGGAAATGCAAACCCTAGCAAACCCTAGTTTTGCCGACTAAACCTACTGGTGCAAGTAAAAGGATGAAAGCTACAGAAATGGAGGCCATTGACTCTTGGAAAGGTAAAGTGCATGTGTCTAAGCTATCTCTGAAGTGGAACCTAAAAAAGGAACATCTTTTTGTATTTTTGAATCATATTTGTGGATTTATCTTGCATGTGTCCGACTGTTGTTGACTGTGCAGAGGCGAGGTGAGGAATGGCACTGGCGAGGCGCTTGTAGGAGGTTGGGAAGGTGAGAATAGGGCCTAAGGGGTCCCTAGCACCCTTCTAGAGAGTTTCACAGTGTTCGGATATCAAGAAATTTCTTTCGTGAGCTTCTACAGGAAGTCTGTAGGGGTTCTACAGGATGTTCTATAACTTCTACAGGATGTTCTATAGGATGTTCAGAAAGGGAATTTTGGAGGGTTGATGGAGGAAGAAAGGTGAAGAAGTGGGTATGGAGGTAAGATAAGGGTGTGAGGAGGTCTAGGACTTGGTGGATGGAGCTGAGGAGTGGTGAGGATGGTTGGATTTGTTCAAGGAGGGGTAGAGCAAGGTTGCACAAAAATATGGAAATTAGGGAAAAGCGAGAGAATATGGCAGATGTAAGGCAAGAATCCAGTTAGAGGATGGAGCAGGTGATATTGATGGAGTACAGGTAGATAGAGAGGTATTATAGGTGCTCTGTAAGTTATTTCCCAAACTGAACAAACAAAGACTTGGAAAACTAAGGACCTAGCTACTTTAACCTAATCTGACCTAAATAACAGCAAAGAAAATGAACAGAAGTTTATTTGCAATGAAATCATGTGAAATAGCTATGTAAACTAAGCAATCATGAACTTGAGCATGTAACCACAACTAGTATCAACTTCTACAACTGAGAATCTAACACTAGTGATTGCATGATGAAGCAAAAATAGTGTTTTTGGTGGTGGCAAGGACACCTCGGTCTCAGCTCATGGTCCCATGGGGGGAGAGGTGAGATCAGGGGTGATTGATAGCCTTTTTCTGAAGATCTTCTCTGTTATTAACCTATCAAATCAATCTAAACATGAAAAGCCTTTTTATTCATCAACAATGACCTAAGTAACCAAGCAAGATTTTAATCTACTTAACATAAATTATTTTGCAAAGACATTAAAAACATATAATAGTACACAAAGGAGACCTTGGCACTTGGGTTGGGCCCAACCCCAAGAGCTACAGGCTCCTAAGAAAAAACTCAGAACTGATGCCAAATGAAACTGCTTTCCATTACTAAAAAATAACCATGTCACAAAGAAAGTTGTACAACAGAAGCTACAAAATGACCTGAAAAACTAACAGCACTATAGTGCAAAATACATCTACTCAAAAAGTAACCTACGAAGGCTGGAAGCCTTCCTATTTATGCACCACAAGGGTCTCCAACAACCCTCCTTAACTCAAGGGGCTCGGTTGCTCAAACTGCAAGTGATCAGTCACTTTGCACAAAACTGCTCGGGTGCCCTTGGGAATCCTTTTTGGTGGCCTGCTGAACTCCGAGCTGAGGGTGGAGAATTCGAGGAAGGGGCCATTTAGTGTAGGAGACACCCTTCCTACAAATCCTAACCCTTGTTCCTTCATGCTTGGCTGTCATCTGGCTCATAAATGCTTGGCCTTGGTCCAAAATTTGTCCAAAAATCTGCAATAACCACGTGTTGGCCTTCTTGGTCAAGTGACTATTCTCATTCATTCAAATAACACAAATATACTCAAAAAACATGCATAAACTATGAAAAATGGTGGATTGATGACGAACAGTTGGGAAAAATGAGCCCAATAAGTTACCCAATTCCGGGGCTCATCATCACCCCCCTGCTAAATGGGTTGCTCATCCTCTGAGCAATCAATCCAGCTCCTCATCCTTGATTGCCTTGACCACCTCTCTCACATCCCAGGCCTCTGAGGTGATATCTTCTTCACGGTCATGAAATCCTACTTTTCTTTCCACTTCCTCCCACTGCCGGTGTTCCTCCTCTTCTTTGGCTCCTTCCAGCAGCCCCAAAAGCAAGAGAGGACTGAACTTTAGGCCGATCCACTTGGCCTGCAGATTTTGCATTGACTATTTATAGAGGGGTACTCTTTCCAAGGCTTCCCTCATCCTTTTTCGGGAGTGGTACTCTCCTATTTTTAGGTTGTGGGACAATGTGTTCCACCTCCATGTGTAAGCATGAACGCAGTTATCCCCCAACAGTCTTTCCATGTCCTCAAAATGGGCTATGGCTTGAGCTTGTCGTTCAATGTAATCTGGTAGGGCCTGAGAGTCATTTTCCAAGTGCTGGTGGGCATATATTAATGCTGAGGGATCCTCCTGCTCTGCTCTGATCATTAGTGGTTCCCTTAGTTCCCTGTCCATAATATTTCGGACCTCTGCTGCCCTCTTTTCTTCATGATTTAGCCAAGAGGCCATGGCCATAAGTTGCACATCTCCTACCACAGCGTTGGGGTCCCACAAATTCATGTTGGGAAGGGCCAAGTTGTGTAAGTAGAACTTTGATAATTTAGCCTTGTCCTCTGATGAGCTACTGTCACATAAAGCCATGAATTGATGGTAGTTTTGAAATGCAGTGGTGCCCCTTTGGGCCAAGGTGTTAATATGGAACTACAACCATTGATCCTTAAGGTATAAGACATATGATTTGGTAGGTTGTATACACTGCATGGCCTCTACTGCCCAGTTGGCCTTGCAGGCCAGTTGGAATTCCTTCTCTTGTACCTGTTGCCTTAGAGACTGTATCTCTTGTGCTGCTTGCAATTCCTTCTCCTATAGTTGTCTAGTTAGTGCCTCAACCTCAGCCTGCAACCCATCTTTTCTCTGCTATTCATCAGGGATTTCTTTTTCTGCTGGGGGCTTTTCCTGTTGCCACTGTTCTCCCAAGATGTGGGACCTGTCTTCTTTATAGTGTCCCTGTAGCTGTAGCTGCTGTTTTAGTAGCTCGTTTTCTTCCTGTAGCTTAGCCCACTGACTACTTTACACATGCCTTACCATAGCCAATTCCTTTCTTGCCTCCTTGAGTTTTTCTTCGAGGAGACCTATGTCTGCCACACCCTTGGACTTGGCGATCTTCATCCAAGTGTGGGTCCTCACTCTCTCTTCTTCTAGTGAAAAGAAAAGTGGCACCGCGAATTTCTGGGGAATGATCTTTCCGGCCTCTAATAGGTTATAGTAGGAGCCTAAGCTAGGCTGAGGGCTTGGTTCCAAAAAGTTCTCAGCCTTTTCTTCTTCCTGTGATGATTTAGCTACCTTTTCCTTCTATTACTCGGTCTCCTTTATCTTAGCCAGTGTTTCTTGTAGAACTGTCTCAACTTCCTGTAGAGATGTCTTTGTGTCCATCACTTTAATCCTTTCCCTCCAAGTGGACGTTTTCGGGCTTCCTCGTTCATAGGTGATGGATATCCTTGGGGGAGACTCCTCCTTTTGTTTAGATGTGGCGTCCTCAATGATAATTGGCTCTTTTGAATGTGGTTGGGGTCTGCCCACTTTTATCCGTGTGCTCCGTCTTGCTTTAAAGTACATGGATGTCTCCCTTTTTCGCTTCCCTTTTTGTTTTGGAGATGTGCTTAAGGCATCTAGCACAGTTGCTGCCTCCCTGGCCAAAATCTCAGGTGATTCCTCCTCTTGATGTTCTATTTTCATGCTTCCTGTAGAAAGTCCTGTGTCAACTGTTTTGGTGTTCTTGGCTGGGGGTGTCTTTTCCTTTTGTTTCTGTGTGGTTGCTTTTAATGTGACACTCTTTAGTTGGACTTTTTCAGCCCTCTCTACCCTAACCTACAATAGTTTTTCCCTGGGTGTTTGTGCCATTGTTCCTCCCACTATTTTATGCTCAACAATTTGGCCCTTTCCCCGTTCTTCTTTCTGTCCTTTTTGTGTTTTTTTGCCCTGTGTTTCTTTACCACTGGTTTTCTCTCCTACTTTAGTGTGTTCCCCTTCTTCACTACTGGATGAGGTGAGCTCCTTGGCTAGAATTCAAATATCGTCATCTCTGGACATGTTTCGGAAAATCTCCCAAGAGAGGGGGACAATGTAGGTGTGGAGGGCATCTTCCACTAAAAGTTTGATGAGCCCATGATGGCCTAAATGATCCAGTGTCCCTTCATTCAATTTTGTGCCACATTCAATTAATGACTGTAGGAGAAAATAAGGGATGCTCAACTTCTTTTCTGGAGGTAAATCCATTCCATGTCTTAGTTCACTCAACAACCTGAAATGATAGCCGTAGACAATGCTGAACCTCCCTTCACAGGTAATGTATTTCATGATTTGGAAATTGACTTCCCTCGAAAGAGGAGGCAAGCTAGCTCTCCTCACTTAGTTTTTGTCCTCTAGAGGATGTTCCTTAGGTAGGGAGAATGCTTTCTTGGCAGCTTGGCCCAATGTCCTCTCTTCTTTTCTCCAAGGTATCCCTAATGGCAGACTAGTAACTCGACTAATGAGCTCAGGGGTAAGCTCTAGGGTCAACCCTCTGAAATTCACTGTGGCCTGTGTCTTTGATTTAGGTTGTAGGGACATTAAAAATTCCTCCATTATCTCATCGTCATGACCCTGAATTTTGTCACAAAAGGACATTCAATTGGCACGGGTGAAGAGGTTCACCACCTCAGGATGCTCATGCAGCTTACTAGGATTCAAGGGTTCTTTCCTGATAAACCCCCCTGGCATGGTGAGAGTGCTCTGTTTTATGCTTTAATCAAAAAAGGGAATGCTGTTTATGGTTTCCTCCCTTGAACTTCAAGAAGGGTTCTCTCGGGTGTTCAAATTTTAATTAGCACCAATTCCCTACTTTTAAGGCTGTTGCTGCCCAAAACTCGGCTATCCATTTATGAAAGGAAAAATTGGGTTTCCACAGACAGAGTAAAGAGCTTAATTTTTATCCCCAGCATACATACAACCACATAAATTCAAATTCTTCATACATAGGCTAGCCCTCACAGTTGCATATCTTTCCTATAAGAGAATTTTTTAAAAAGAACCATGGAGGAGAATTTTGACGCAGAAACGACTGAGAAATTCCGTGTAACACATAGGCAAACTGCTATTTCCAACTCACAAGTAGAGTTTTCTCTGACTCTCCAATTCAAGACACTTAAATTATCCACCTTTTCAAAACATACCATGCATGGAAGAGTGTTTTCGAGCCTACCTCTCTTGGAACTCCAAATTCGACGAAGAAAAGTCCAGGCTTCCCTGCTCCGGAATGCTGTGCCGTACTTCCTGTAGAGCTTCTTCCTGTACAACTCTTGCTGGCTTCTGTAGGATGTCACCGCGCCTCTGAACAAGCCTGGTACGTGGGAGATTTTTGAAACAGGCTGAAAATCTCGGTGGAGGATGACGGGTTTAATAGATTTTGGAAGCAGAGGGCGCGTACTTCGGCTGAGGATGTTGCAAGTGAAAATGAATAGTGGGTGGTGAGAGTCTTTAGCCGAGCATCTTTTAACTGCGGCGCAATTTGTGGCGAGGGGATGAGGTGGCCAGACCGAACCGTTGATCCAACGTCATGACCATCATTTGTCTGCGTGTCCCTGACCGCCATCACCTCCCCTCTGCCATTAACCACCGCCACCATTGCCAGTCTCGACGATTTTCCCTGATTGGACACTCCACACGTGTCTGCTGCATGTCTTGTCAGCAATTTTGAACGTAACTGAGCTTGTTCGGATCCCATGAAGCTATGTAACTGGCTGAGGGTGGCTAGTTGACTGGCCACTAATCCCGTTCAATCCGAACCATTTTCACAGACATGTAGTTTTCAAAATATAGTTTATGCGATTGACGAATGCGTTTAAACACTTACCTGCTTGGCCGTGGACGCATTATGCAGACTTCGGGTCTTGGAACCACTGCTTCACTTGCTGCTGCCTTGTGCATGGGTGTTAGAACCCATTACTTCATTTGTTGATGCTGTATGCACGGGTTTTGGAACCCGATCCTTCGGTTGTCAACACTGCATGCACAGGTTCTGTTGGGTTTCAGATGCCGAGGATGTGTTCACGTCCAAGAGGAGGCTTTTGCATGTTCCCTTTGTTGATTTCGGCTGTCCTTACCTCCAGAGTATGTCATCCAGAGGGATCAACTGCTACAGGATTCCTGTAGGATGTCCTGTAGCTACTTCTCCGCCTGGGATGTAGGCTAAACGAGCAGTGCTATATTGCTGACGAGGGATTCGTTGATGAAGAGTCTAGATAGAGTTTGGACAGGTAGGGTGAGTGAGACTTTATTACTTGACTTGTCACTAAAAATTCTTGCTGTCAATCTGAGGAAAAAAGGGTTTCTTGTATGACTGTGCAAGAACACATAACTAGGTGGGAGACGGAGGTGTAAAGAGATGGAATAGGGTGACATATGGTGATGGGTGGAAACAGGGGTGGCTGCAGGCCTAAAAAATAGATTCCAACCTTCAGATTCCCCTCCAAAATCGATTTTGGCTTGCCCGAAGGTTCTACAGGATGTTTGCTGTAGAAGACATAGACTTCCTGTAGAAGAGGCAGAGCTTCTTGTAGAAGGTGAAATCTGAACCCAAATGCGATCAAATCCTAGGAAAGGTGAGTGGTCATGAAGGAAGTGTCTATGAGGGTGTCCTGTAGCCTGGTGTGGACCCCTATCCTTGTTTTGTGGGACCCTCCTTACCTGCAATGTATTCCCTGCAACCTGCAATTATTTCACAGAGATTAGGCCTATTTTTTTCTTTTTTGAGAGAGAGAGAGATAGTTGGGGTGCCTCCATGAGGTTTTCACCCTCACTGTCTGCCCTGGGCGCCTCGAAGAGGTTTTCACCCAAGGACCTTTTTATTCCATTTTTCTGTTTTTTTTTTTTTTTGATGATCAAGGTGTGGGTGGAATAGAGACAGGGCCCTGCTCCACTACCAGCACTGATTTGTCCTAATTTTCAATGAACTCCTGCCTCGAAAGGGGTTTCCTGTAGATTTTCAATCGATTCCCATTGACAAGCATGGGGATGGATTCTTCATCAATGGTCCTGATAAGGACTGAACCATTGTCGTTGCATTTCTCCACTGTATATGGTCCTTACCACTTTGTCCTCAACTTCCCTTTGAAATGCTTGTATCTTGAGTCATACAACATCGCCCAATCTCCTGGCTGAAATTGCTTTTCATTAAGGTGTCGGTCATGCCATATCTTTCTCCGGAGTTGAACTACTTCTGAGTGGAGGAGGGCTTGCATTCTCTGTTCATCTAATCCATTCAGCTGTAGTAATTTTTCACGTTGAGCATGGCTGAGATCTAAGTCCAGCTGAGCTGGCACCCTCAATGTGTTGTACTCGAACTCTATGGACAATAAAGCTTTCTTCCCGTAGACCAGCTCATAAGGTGTGAAACCGGTTGTAGTTTTCCAAGTGGTGTTGTAGGCCCAGGTGGCCTCAACCAAGCGATCTGCCCAATCCTTTCTGTTGCTGCTCACCACCTTAGTCAAAATATCTTCCAACGCTCTATTAGTGACTTCCACCTGCCCATTTTCTTGTGGGTGATATGGGGTGGAAGTTCTGTGCTTGATCTTGTGATGAGCGAGCAGGTCTTCAATCAAGTTAGAGGTGAACTGGCTTCCTTGATCGGTGACTAACTCTCTTGGGTAACCAAACTTGTAGAAGATATTTTCCTTTAAAAACTCAGCCACTTTTTCTTCTGTCGCTACCTTGATTGCCTTTGTTTCTGCCCACTTTGTCAGATAGTTGATGACACAATGATGTAAGACCTTTGCTTTGAAGGAGGGTTGATAGGACCCACAAAATCCATGCCCCACTTCTCAAATGGCTCGAAGTTCACTTGAGGTTGGAGGGGCATTTCATCCCTTGGAGTTGGTTTCCCCATCCTTTGACATCGGTCACACTGGCTGATGTATCTTCTGACATCTTGATGAAGAGTAGGCCAATAGTAGCCTGCCTGTAGAATTTTGAAGGCAATCCTTTTTGCCGCAAAGTGGCCTCTGCAGGGCCCATTGTGACAGGTTAGGAGGATGTCAAAGACTTCCTCCTCCCTAACACAACGCCTCAAGATCTGATATGGACCAAGTTTAAATAGGTTGCCCCCGATCCAAGTGAATGGGGCACTCTTCCTCACAATTCTGCTCTTCTCCTTTGAGGATAGGTGCAGAGGGAATTATGCTGAGACCAAGTAATTTGCTATTTTAGCAAACCATGGAGAGAGTACTAAGATAGAAAACAGGTGTTCATCTAGCATCTGGTCATCCACTGTCCCTTCTTCACCTGCAGGCAAATCCAATCTAGACAAGAAGTCAACAACAACATTTTCCTTACCTAGCTTGTCGACAATGGTCAAATCAAAATGCTGCAACAAAAGTAACCATCTAACGATACAAGCATTTACATCAGGCTTATTCATCAAATATCTAATTGCAACATGATCAATGTGGATGAATGTTTAATAACCAGTGATGTAGTGTCTGAACTTGTTTAGGGAATGGACTACAGCCAGGAATTATTTTTCGGTTACAGTATAGTTCATCTCTGCCTTGGACAGGTTTTTGCTGACAAAGTATATGGCATATGGTAGTTTCTCCTCAACTTGTCCTAAGGCTGCCCCTATGGCTTTGTTCGAGGCATCGGTGTGGATGTGGAAAGGTAGGGCCCATTTTGGACCTCTCAAGATCGAGGCGGACACCAACTTATCTTTCAACTCATCCGGAGCCCCTTGACAGTCGTCAGTCCATTTAAACTCAACATCTTTCCCCAAGAGGCCAAACAATGGTGAGGCTAGCTTACTGAAATCATTAATGAATCTTATATAATAGCTTGCTAAGCCTAGAAAACTCCAAACATCTTTTCCCTTTTGAGGAGGTGGAACCTTTTGGATGATATCAATCTTGTTAGGATCCACCTGTAATCCTTGCTGAGAAATTGTATGACCTAGCACGGTCCCTTCAGTCATCAGGAATCCACATTTTTTTGGATTGAGGGACAGGTTCATTTTAATACACTTGGTTAAAACTTTTCCCAAGTTAGTCAATGCTTCTTGGAAGTTGGACCCATAAGGAGTAAAGTCATCCATGTAGATCTCCACTAAATCATGAACCAGCTCTGCAAATATGCTCAATACTACTCTTTGGAAAGTGGCAGGAGTGTTGCATAGCCTAAAGGGAAGGACCCGGTAGGCAAAAGGTACCCCATGGACAAGTGAAGGTGGTCTTATCTTGGTCCTCCAGGCTGATTTGGATCTGATTATACCCGCTGAACCCATCTAGGAAAGAGAAGATTTTCTTCCCTGCTAGTCCATCCAACACTTGATCTATGAAAGGCAAAGGGAAATGGTCCTCTTGGTGGATTTGTTAAGTTCTCGGTAATCTACATAGATTCTCCACTTCCCGTTTTTCTTGGGCATAAGCACCAGAGGTGAGACCCACTCACTGTCAGAGATGGGGTAAATGAATCCCACATCCAACAACTTTTGCAATTCTTCTTTGACAATGTCCTTAAGGGCTGGATTCATTCTCCTCTGAGGCTGCCTGACTGGTTTACAATCCTCTTTAATGTAAATGTGATGGGTACAGATCAAAGGGTGGACTCCTTTCATCTCCTTATACCTCCAAGCAAAAGCATCCAAATGATGGTTCAATAAGCTACATAGCTCCTTCTCCTGGGAGGGAGATAGGGATGAGTTGATCTTTAAGGTTCTTTCAGGGCCAAATTCCACATTCTTAACTCTGAGAGAGGTCAGATCAGCCACACAAAGGTCCAATAAAGCGATGGCTTGGGCACTTTCCACCAACTCCTCTAATGATAGTGCACCGGGAGGTGGATTTTGCATCAAATTCTCAATCAAGTCATCCTCGGTTTGAGGGCCTCCCCTAGTGGCTTCTACTGTGCACAATGGTACAGAGTAGACCTCATCCTCATCTCCCTCTTCCAACCAGAGTGGTAAGTCATGTTCTAGCAGAGGTTGGGCAGGAGGGTATAGGACTAGCTGCTTGGACATAGGACCATTCTTGATGGTCATGCTCCCAGCTCGACAACTGATGTAAGCATCCGCCGTAGCTAACTAAGGCCTTCCCAAAATGAGGGGGTATCCAGTGAGTTTTGCCTTTGTCTGAAGGACCAATAAGTCCGCAGGGTACTCCGAAGAGTCAACAGAGACCAGGACATCTTCCATAATCCCTTCGGGAGTCACGGTGAAGTGGTCTGCTAACTGCAGTACTGTCGAGGTCTTTCTTTAGGAACTCTGAAGATTGAGTTTAAGCATAGTGTCCTTGGTCATCACATTAATGGCAGCCCCTAGATTAATCAAGGTGTGGGAGATTATGGTGCCATTGATGTGGACATCAACTACAGGACTCCCAGGGTCCAAATATTTTGGACAGATTACTTGCCCCAACATTAGATCAGAAAGTTGTCCTATGACATTGATAGTCGGGGCATCTCTCTTGCGCCTGCCTGGGTGCCTGAAACACTTCTCCTTGATCAATTTGTTGTATATTGGTACATCTTTTATGGCCTGGAGAAGTGGTATTTTCACACACAATTGCTTAAGTTCTCCTAGAAGTTCAGTCTCCTCTGGGTTTGGTTGCGTGGTTACTGTTAGTCGCTCAGGAAAGGGTGGAATGGCTTTGGGTTCACTTTCCTGTTTCTCTTCCTCATCCTCTAGGGGAGGAGGTTGGCGATCTGGAAGGACCTTTCTAGATCATAGGTTGATCTCCTGAATCTCCACAACATAGGTAAGGCATGTTGTCTCCCTAGTGTATACTTGCTGGGCCTGCCTATTGTTGGGGTTCGGGTACGGTTGAGCAGGCATCTGGGTTGTCTTGGAGGAGCAAGAGGTAATGGTTGTGGTTGAGCAGGTGGTGGAGGCAGAATGGCGGGAAGAGAGTTGTATTGGGGCCTCCACCCCGGCTGAGGTGTATTCCACTGAGGTTGTGGCTAGACATGTGAGTGAAACGAATGAGCAGTAGGTTGAGTATGGTATTGAGATGGATAAGATCACAGAGGAGGTGCGGACCAGGAAAGATGAGCAGGGGGACACCAAGAAAGTATATGAGCAAATTGGTTGGGGCTATAATAAGCTTGGGATGTCCCTTGCATCTCCTGCTGGTAAGGTCTGGGCCCATGCAACCTCCTTTGGTTGAGGAAGTAGAGTGGTTCAGTGGCTGCCTCAGTCCCTTGGTACATGGCTTTAAATCCGGGTAAGGTTGGGCATTGGTTTGTGGGGTGGTCTTCCTCACAAACGAAACATACCTCTACTGAGTGCAATGGACACTCGTTCTTAGGGTGCTTCCTCGTATAACTGGGACAGAAAATGGCCAAAGCCATCTCACCTTCCTCTTTCTTCTATTGGATTTGGAAAGTATCTAGTTGCATGGCAATGGTCTGTCTCATCTCACTTTTGAGGTCTTCCATCTGATTAGCAAACTCATGCTTGGAGAAGGTGGCACTTGCTGAAAGTGGATTCTCCCTACCTTTTTTTCCAGGCTGCCCTAGAATGGTTTCTAAACACAGTTTTTATGTCCTCATAAGGTAGTTGGTAGATGTCTCCTCCAGCTAGAAAATGGAGGGTATCTAGAAGGTCTTCAAGGACTCCTCAGAGCAGAACCAACTTCAGAGATTTAGGGTCAAGTGTGCACCTGGCTCGTTTATAACTAAGTTGGAACCTTTCCTCGTAGTCTTCTAAAGACTCATCACTTCCCATGGTCATCCGAAAGATCTCCCCCTTCGTTTCCTTTGACCTATAGTAGTCCTGGTATTTGTTGTTAAAGGCTTGCTGCATTTGAGCCCAAGTTGTGATACTGTTTCCAGGCAACCCCATGAACCAACGTAGTGCTGCATCCTTGAGGGTAGAAGGAAAGAGTTTCAACTGTTGCTCATCTTCTGATAGTCATAAGTTCGACAAAGGACAACAAACTCAAATAGGAAGGTATCAGGGTCTTCAGTGGTCAATCCATGGAAGTGAGGTAAGGCTGAGGGACTTATGTTCTTCATTTTCATGTCCCTGTTGGTCTCTCGGATGGGAAAGGCACCTTCTATTCTCTCCTGATCTCTTATACCATTTCGGTGTTCGACCATGGCCTCAAGAGGAATGTTCTCTCACTCTTCTTCTATTATAGGATCTTCATATATCTTAGGAGGTTCACCTATAGGTTCTTCTGGATCACTGCCACCAAAGAAGAGAGAAGGGTGACTCAGTGATGTGGTGGGGGTGTTAGGCAAGAATTTTCCGGTATTGTCTCTGTTCCTACGAGGCATGAAATGAAATATTTTTTGTTGCTTTTGTTTTTTTCTCTGCTTATACCTACAAAATTGAAATAGATTGAACCACAACTAACTAAAATCTATCTTGCTGAAATGAAAATGCGGAATTGAAATGAAAGCAGGAAAGGACTAATCTATTTTGCGGAAATGAAATTGCAGAAACGAAATGCTAAGCTACGCTTGCGGAATGGAAATTTCAGAAATGAAATACTAAGCTACGCTTGTAGAATGGAAATTGCGGAATTGAAATGATAATCTATGAAAGCGGGAAATGTCTAATCTACTTTCGCAGAAATGAAATTGTAGAATGGAAATGAAACAACTACTCTACGTTTGCTGAAATAAACTATTTAGCAGAAGGTTGTAGTAGAAAATAGAAGAAAATCAGCAATAAAAAATACTCTGACGCTTCCTTGGCAATGGCGCCAAAAAAATGGTGGGCTCCAGTATTGCAGCAATAATGCTGCAACTCTTAGGACTCCCTTCTTTACTTTTATCAACCCGGTAGTTCGTAACAAACTTGGAAGCGACGGTGTTGTATGCACAAGTGCTAGCTCTCGCCGTAGGCTGTCACTGGATCAACTGGCACAAGTTTGCTAGGAGCTTAAGCCAACTTCTATGAGTTCTTAGAAGAAGCTTTTAACTGTGATGGATGAAAGCTAACTCAAAAGAGGCTAATCTACTTAGAGATGAAAGGAAATGCAAACCCTAACAAATCCTAGTTTTGCCGACTAACCCTATTGGTTCAAGTAAAAGGACGAAAGCTACAGAAATGGAGGCCATTGAATCTTGGAAAGGTAAAGTGCATGTGTCTAAGCTATCTCTGAAGTGGAATCTGAGAAAGGAACATCTTTTTGTATTTTTGAATCATATTTGTGGAATTATCTTGCATGTGTCCGACTGTTTTTGATTGTGCAGAGGCAAGGTGAGGAATGGCACTGGCGAGATGCTTGCAGGAGCTTGGGAAGGTGAGAAGAGGGCCTAAGGGTTCCCTATCACCCTTCCAGAGAGTTTCACAGTGTTCGGATATCAAGAAACCGCTTTCGTGAGCTTCTACAGGAAGTCTGCAGGGGTTCTACAGGATCTTCTGTAACTTCTACAGGATGTTCTGAAAGGGAATTCTGGAGGGTTGATGGAGGAAGAAAGGTGAAGAAGCAGGTATGGAGGTAAGATAAGGGTGTGAGGAGGTCCAGGACTTGGTGGATGGAGCTGAGGAGTGGTGAGGATGGTTGGATTTGTTCAAGGAAGGGTAGAGGAAGGTTGCACAAAAATATGGAAATTAGGGAAAAGCAAGAGAATGTGGTAGATGTAAGGCAAGAATCCGAGTTAGAGGATGGAGCAGGCGAGATTGATGGAATACGGGTAGATAGAGAGGTATTATAGGTGCTCTGCAAGTTATTTCCCAAACTAAACAAACAAAGACTCGGAAAACCAAGGACCTAGCTACTTTAACCTAATCTGACCTAAATAACAACAAAGAAAATGAATAGAAGTTTATTTGCAATGAAATCAAGTGAAATAGCTATGAAAACTAAGCAATAATGAACCTGAGAATGTAACCACAACTGGTATCAACTTCTGCAACTGAGAATCTAAAACTAGTGATTGCATGATGAAGCAAAAATAATGTTTTTGGTGGCGGCAAGGATACCTCGGTCTCAGCTCATGGTCCCACGGGGGGAGAGGTGAGATCAGGGGTGATTGATAGCCTTTTTCTGAATATCTTCTCTGTTATTAACCTATCAAATCAATCTGAACATGAAAAACCTTTTTAATCATCAACAATTACCTAGGTAACCAAGCAAGATTTTAATCTACTTAATAGAAATTATTTTGCAAAGACATTAAAAACATATAACAGTACACAAAGGAGACCTTGGCACTTGGGTTGGGCCCAACCCCAAGAGCTACAGGCTCCTAAGAAAAAACTCAGAACTGATCCCAAATGAAACTGCTTTCCATTATTCAAAAAATAACCATGTCACAAATAAAGTTGTACAGCAGAAGCAACAAAATGACCTGAAAAACTAACAGCACTATAGTGAAAAATACAACTACTCAAAAAGTAACCTACGAAGGTTGGAAGCCTTCCTATTTATGCACCACGAGGGTCTCCAATAGCCCTCCTTAACTCAAGGGGCTCGGCTGCTCAAACTGCCAGTGATCAGTCACTTTGCACAAAACTGTTCGACTGCCCTTGGGAATCCTTTTTGGTGGCCTGCTGAACTTCGAGCTGAGGGTGGAGAATTCAAGGAAGGGGCCATTTAGTGCAGGAGGCACCCTTCCTATGAGTCCTCACCCTTGGTCCTTCATGCTTGGCTATCATATGGCTCATAAATGCTTGGCCTTGGTCCAAAATTTGTCCAAAAATATGCAATAACCACGTGTTAGCCTTCTTGGTCAAGTGACTATTCTCATTTGTTCAACTAACATAAACATACTCAAAAAACATGCATAAACTATGAGAAATGGTGGATTGATGAAGAACAGTTAGGCAAAATGAGCCCAATAAGTTACCCAATTCCGGGGCTCATCAATGACCCACCAATTGAGAGAAGTTGCAGAAGAGATGTTGTAGTGTCTATACAAATTTTTGCAGCAAGTGACAATTCTCTGTCACATGTTTTCCAACTACCTGACAGACAAAACACCATAGCGTGGGCCCTGTGCTTGGCCCTGCTTGAGATTCTGTCCTAAGAGGCATCGGCCCTCATGCTACAACATAATTCACAAAGATTGGACAATGATCTTTGTCATGCCCCTGACTTTTGCATTTCAGGCACCAAACTTCTTCTTCATGCACCTCTGGCTGAACTACTCTATCCTTCTTCAAAATTTGAAACTCTAGGAAAAGGTTCTGTAACTGCACGTGAATCTGCTGAAGTCCCAAATTAGCATCTTGCATTAGTATCTCATGCAATCTCATTGCAATATCTAGGTCTTTCGCTTGGGTCCCAATCTTTTGCTGTGATAAAGTGTTGGCTGTGTGGGGCCTGACCGAGGTTTAACATTAGTTAGCCAAACAAATCCCTACACTACTAGCCCTTTTGGTGTTAGCTCGCAGAGCGTGGACTAAAATATCACCCGAAGCAGTATGGGGCGATGCTAGAACTAAGTTTTCGGACCCTAAGATGGTCGTGATGTCGGTTTATACCTTCTATTCCTGCTTTCACATAGGTCACCAAGTTCTAGGGCTCTCTCAATCTAACCCTTTATTTCGCCCTTCGGTATCTCCGCGAAGGGGTACGATTGACCTTCGCGTAGCCCTAACCTGCGATTCATGTACCTTCGTGCTGCTAGGATAACGTACTGTATAGATTCCCAAGTTATATTAAGTGTCTTGCTTATCTTATTAAACGATCACAGTTAGCGTTGCGTAAACTGATATTATTACTTGCGTTTGATTAACTAATACAATCACATACATTCATGCATCACATGAACTTTATATATTAAACCCAAAACACAATGTAACCAGATGCATTAACAAGAATTAGATACACTGAATTTTTAGAATACTTCTCTTTATTGATATCTTCAGAATATTACAGACTCTATCTGCCCTACGTACACAGTTGCAGGGCTCCATGCACTCAGCTGTGGACTTCCACCCTAGGCCTCTGCGCACTCAGCTGCAGAGCCTCTACCTACGCTAAGACCCAAAACTTAGACTTCTCTAAGGATTTCCTCCTTATTTCTTAAGACTTATCACTTCTTAACTACTTAGACCTTACTTACTTAACTCTTTTTATACAATTCCATGGTCCGCAGACCATGGGTAGATATTGATAGCCGACTTTACACTTTACAAAATAAGGGTGGACAACCCTTTATGACTCATGATCCCTTCACGCTTCGCAACGAAAAAATGCGGAGACTTTACAACTTTATTAAAAAATTTGACCCAAAACATGTGCTTTTAGCCCCAAAACTGTCCTTGGGGGATCCCATTCCCAACATAAAGCAACCCTCAAATGAGGCAAGAGAGAAGCCACAAACCATTTACGGTGCTTCCCATCCGTAAGATTCATGTTAGCTTCGCGGATCGTGCACTTCAATCTCTGATCCAGATCCCAGGTTGTCTCACCAGGCTTCATTGTGATCTCTTTAAATCCCACAATTGATTGTGCTTTAGACTTAGGCCTACTGAATTCCTTTTTCAACACGGTTTGAATATATGCTAATGAAGCCATCGGGTTATCAATGCAGTAGATGATGTACCATGTTAGCGCACATTCCTATAAAGTGACCAATGTTTATTTCTTTCTTAATCATTCGTTATACCCTGAGCTTCCCATATGACCTTCGCAACGAACCAAAACTGGTCCAAGTCCTCATTTCCCAAACCCTTTAAAATGGGCAACTTTACTGCATTCGCCATATTGAATGGTGGTGAAGGTGGTGGCGATGTGGGCAAAGGTGTATGTTGTGGAGGTGAATGCGGGGGTGGGATGGGTGGATGGGGTATTCATGGGAACCCTCATCTTATTAATTGAACATCACTCTTCAGTGAAGCCTATGTTGTTTCCTCGTCGTCACTCAGAGGAGGTTCGATCAGCGGGCTAAATTCAAGGCCTGTTCTCCCTCTATCCCTAAAGATCTTTTCACTTCGTGTAGCTCCAAACATCAAGGTAACTGTATAACCCTCTTTTCACACAAGAGCATCTTAATCCAACTATTTAAAGACCTTAAATACTTACTTCGCGGTCCCTTGAAGAAGTGGTGCTCTGCTTCGCTATAACCGATCGAAGTATCGATCACAAACTCTGTCACGAATCCTCCTATGATACAATCAAGCTAGTGATCGACGGTGCATGCGATCTTATCTTTAGAGGCTTCCAATTTGAGCACTAACTCCGGGGTCTACACTATTGGACCGTCAAGCCTCCACCTTCCTTGGTCGTCTACCAATTTAGCGATCCACTCGTATAACTCAATCGGGAAGGAACAAAAAAATATTTCACATATCTCTGTGTACAGGTATCTGTCCAACCATTGTTTTTTCGTCAATTGCGGATTTCTATTTTCTTGCATCATGAATTCGTGAATCTTTCTATCCAACCAGTCTTCAATTTATTTCTTAGTCGCATTTTAGTGACGCGACATCACACATATCTTTATGCAGATCCCGGTCCTAGCAACAGAACCATTTGTTGGCTTAGGGGACCCTGACCGAGGTTTAATGTTAATTTAACCAAACAAATCCCTACACTACTAGCCCTTTCGGCATCAATCCGTGGAGCGCGGATTGAAGTCTCACCCGAAGCAGTATGGGGGATGCGGGAACCAAGCTTCCACACCCATAGATGGTAGTGATGTCGTTTTATGCCTTAATTCTTCCCTCGCACAGATCGATAAGCCTTTTAGGGCTTGTCGATATAATTATCTTAATCGGCCTCTAGACCTTCGCGAAGGTCTATGATAGTCGTTTGCAGACCCTAAGTAGGTGAGTCAACCAATTACGCACTTCTGTAATCACTCTTACTTCCATATTTACCCAGATCGACTTAAGTATCTTATAACTTCAATATGAATTAATATTTTCTTCATGTAAACAGATATTATTACTTGTGTTCAGATAACAATGTAAAACATATAGATTTGCACATCAATATAACATTATATCATGAACCCATTATTCAATATAACATAACCACATTTATTCATAACAGAAGTAAATAGATCAAACATAGATATTCCTAGAGTAATCTTCTTTATTAGTACTTCAGATCTTCTTATAGACTCTAACTACCCTGCGCACTCAGCTGCAGGGGTCCACACATTTAGCTGCGGACTTCTACCTTAGGCCTCTGTGCACACAGCTGCAAAGCCTCTCTTCTACTCTAAAACTTTTCGCTCTTTTCACTAATGACCCATTACATTCATCATCATTACTACTACTTCTTAGACTCTTCTAAGATTCTCCTATTTTATAAAATACCATGGTCTGTAGACCATGGGTAGATCTTCTAAATCCGACACAACTTACATAAAGAAGGGTGGAAACCCTTTATGACACTTTACATCTACATGCTTCATGACCATAAATTGTAGAGAATTTACACTTTACATATAAAAAACTTGTGATTTCTTCCTCGAAACTTAGGCTTTTAGCCCCAAAATTAACCCTAGGGGACCCTGTCCCAACATAAGAGAACCGCCAAAAATATTGGAAAGAAGTCAATAGAAGTTACTATGAAAAATACGATTGATACTCCTTCCTGAAATACTCAAATTGATTTCCCTTGTACCAGCCAACAAATGGAACTTGCCACAAAAATAGTTGCTGATAAGTTTGATTTTACAAATCTGCTTAAGAATCAAATACCATTCAATATTGAAAATGAACTTGCCAAGCTGAAAATTTCTATCCCCTTAACTGAATTAATGAACAAAAATGCATATAGGACTTAGGTCATGAAATCATTAAACATTGGGGAAAACAATGACGCTGTAAAGTTGAATAATCATCAACTCGAACTCTTATTTGGACTAGAAGTTGAAGGCAAACCATAAGAAGGAGGGGTCCCTCCATTTTATGTCAGTTTGAATATTCATGATAAAATTCTCCGTAATGCTATGCTAGATTCAGATGCATCCCATAATTTAATGCCCAAAGCTGTAATGGAAAAATTAGGACTTGACATTACTAGACAATACAAAGATTTGTATTCCTTTGATTCTAGCAAAGTTATGATAAGACCTATGTGTTAATTTAGCCCAAATCCCTCCTAAAAGTCTAGTGATCGATATAGTGGTTGCAGACATTCCCCCTTAGTATGGCATGTTGTTGTCATGCTCATGGGGAAAAAAATTACAAGGAACCCTACAAATGGACATGACTTACATCACTATCCTAGTGTTTGGTCAACAAAGAAGACTGTATAGGGAAACTTTAATGAAGTATATGGTGAGTATTCAAGAGAGACCACATAACTATCCTCTTTACTCTGTTCATTCTGACTTGGACTCTTTCATTCCTTATAATGATGGAGATATTGATGCACATGTTGCTAAAGCAGAAAATGACATTGATGAAAAACATGAAAATCAAACACAAATTGTGCAACAAAACACTGAAATTGAACCTTTTTGGAACATCAACTTTGATGGCTCTTGTAGCAAAGTAGGTTCAGGGACATGTGTTTGGGTGTCCAATTCAGGGAAAAATCATGCAGAACGTCATTCCTATAGACTAAAATTTCATTGCACTAATAATTTAGCAGAATATGAGGCACTGCTCTTAGGATTGTAATTATTGAAAAGGTTAGGTACTAAAAGGATTTCTGTTCATGGGGATTCTGAATTAATTATAAAACAGATCAAGGGAGAGTATGCTGCCAAAAATCCTAGGTTGAGAGCCTACAAAAATTTTGTGCTTGAATTTCTAGGAACTTTTGTAGAATATGATCTTGCTGTCATTCCCAGAAATCAGAATGTCCTGGCTAATGGTTTATCTTTTTCAGCTAGCACATGTAAAATGCCTCATCCCAATAGACAATATACAGTGGAAGTTAAACACCATCCATCTGTACCCGACAATATGAGATATTGGTAGGTATTTGGAAGTGATAAGCAGATTGAAAACTTTTTGCAATCCAAGGATGAGTATGAAGACAGTAGCATAGACTTAGAGTGTGAAGTAGAAAATCAGATTGTTGAATATGTTAGTGTAGATAAATAATTTGATGATTCAAAGGTAAATTTTTCAGTCAATAAAGTTGTACATGAATTAGAATTGCATGAAGTAGATCAAGAAAAATAAGAATTTGAAGTACTTCAGATTAAGGATAATGTTCTGCCTAGGGATCTAGTTTTGTTAGAAGAAATTTTTGATTTTAATGATGTAGCAAAAAAGCGAAAAATGGAACCCACAACGGCAAACAATTAAGAGTGCAATATAGGTAGTGAGCAGAATCCCAAAATGATAAAACTCTCAAAATCACTTCCTATTGTCACAAAAAAATGATACATAGCTCTTTTCAAAGAGTTCATAGATGTCTTTGCCTAGAGTTGCGAGGATCTAAAAGCATATGACACTAGTATCATACAACATAAAATCCCAATCAAGGAAGATAAAAAACCATTCAAACAAAAACTTTGTAGGATAAATCCTGTCCTAATGCCTTTGGTTGAGAAAGAAATGAAAAGGATGTATGATGCTAAAATTATACTTCCTCTTAACTACTCTAAATGGGTGTCTAACATTGTGCCTACTAGAAAGAAAACCGGAGAAATTAGATTGTGTATCGATTTCAGAAATCTTAATAAGGTATCCCTTAAAGACAACTACCCCTTACCTAAAATGGATCATATATTGCAAAAGGTAGTAGGGTCTAGTAGAATTTCCTTATTAGATGGTTTCTTAGTTTATAACCAAGTCTTAGTGCACCTTGACGATCAAGATAAAACTGCCTTCACCACTCCATGGGCAACTTTCATGTATGTGAAAATTCCCTTTGGGTTAATGAATGATGGAGCCACTTTCCAAAGAGCAATGGATATTGTCTTTGCTAATGAAATTGGCCATTTTATTTTGATTTATCTAGATGACATTACTATCTATTCTAAAACTGATGAGGAACATTTATCACATTTGAGAAGAATGTTTGAAAAATGTAGAAGGTTTGGCATCTCATTAAATCCTAAGAAAAAGTTGTTTGAAGTTGAGGAAGGAAAAGTTATTGGTCACATTATTTCCAAGGATGGGTTAGGATTGATACCAGTAGAATTGAAGCAATATTAAAAATCAGTCACCCAAGAAACATCAAAGAGCTTCAGCCTTTTATTGGAAAAATATTTTTCCTAAGGAGATTCATTCCTAACCTTGCAGAACTTCTTAGAAACATAACAAACATGCTTAAAAAAGATTCAGAAATCAAGTGGAATATTGAGGATAAGCAATCCTTTGACTTAGTTAAATAGGCATTGACCAAAGCACCCTTGTTGATTAGCCCAAATTTTACAAAATATTTCATAATCTTCTCTTTTTTTCTTCTAAACACACCATTGCAATAGTCTTACTACAGAAAAATAATGAAGGCTTTGAATAGCATATTGAATTCTTTATAAAGCTTTAGGAGATGCATCTTTGAAATACAATATTATGGAAAAACAGGCCTTTGCATTGGTTAAAGCAATAAAAGATTTTAGAGTATATATTTTGCATTCCCATATTATTGCTTATGTACCTAATTCAGTGGTTAAAGACATTTTGACGTAGAATGGACCTGATGAAAAACGAGGCAAATGGATTGTTGTCATTCTTGAGTATGACTTAGAAATCAAGCCCACCAAGTTATTCAAAGGTTAGGGACTAGCCAAATTGATGGCTGAGTCAAATTTCCATGCATTAGACATTTAATTGGTTGATTCATTAGATAATCAAGAGGAACATGCGACTTCACAAATTGATGAGGCATTCCTGAACTCACCCTGGTATGCAAAATTGCTTTATGTATTATTTAATTTAAATTCTCCTCTTGGTTTGCAAAAATAAAGGCAATATTTTTGAAGTTAAATGATTTGCAAATGGAATGTACTTGTTTAATGGTGCAAGGTATCCATTTTCCATAATTTCAAATGTGAGCTATACACTCCAAGTGACCTCTGAAAATGTGAAAAATTCTTATTTCTTATGCAGAGATAGACTGTAGGGGCTTTAACTGGACATGTCACCTCTAAAGAGAGGATGAGTTCCAAAGGCTACCTGGCCCTCTACAGGCTCTGCCTAAAGAAATAACAAAGTAAACACTTAGAAGTCTTTGACATACACATACTTGAAGTTTGATGTCTTGCGGAATAGGACAAATAACTTTCTGCAGCTGAATAGGTGATTATGTGTGTATGGAAGTTATGTATATTTGCTTTTTAACACTTTATATCAGTTTTTTTTAGCATTTCATCTTCAAGAAATAAAGACATCAAAATGATAAAGCAGTTCACCCCTTTTGGGCTACATCTGCTGGACCAAGCCTCTCCAACTAGGCCTGTCCTCTTGTATTAAAAATGCTACAAAGGCTAATACAAGAATATGCGTGTCTCAAAAGACATATCTGACTGTAAATACAGAATTAGAAGATATGAATTAGCTAAACATGCTCTTTCCAAAGCACTAAACAGTGAAATTGTACCTTATACAGTACTTTCCCCAATTGGCCCCGATGGCTCTTTAAACTTGCACAAAGAATTTCGATGTGAATATGACCTGAATTGGTTCTGAAACCTCTGCCATTAGACTCAGAAGGTCGAAAATAGCAGACATAGGATTTTGAATCACCAAAAATGGATGAACACAGCCCCCAAACAGCTCAAGCACTGAAATGGCCCTGATGGCCCTGAAAGCTTCCTTGAAGCTAAACAGTGAGAAGAATGCCTCAACAGGAAAAACGAGCTGTAGAAATGGATTCAGAATGCTGCATTCCTTCAGAATGGACCTTCGTTCCACATTCAATGGCCGCACACTTCCCAATGCAGCTCCCAAACTGACTTGGATCTAGTGGGTCCTGGAACTTCCACGAAGCTAAAACACTTGCAAATGACCTCAGATGGCTGTGAAACTTGTGCTAATGGCTTCAGAAGGTCGAAGAGACCCAAAATAAAAACAAATTCGTCCAAAACGGACTTTCCTAGCCCAAGTTATGGCCATTTACTCCCAACTGCCAGTTTCCCTTGAAAAACTCTAGTTAACTTTAGTTACGGCCAGATAGGCCCGCCAAATATGGCAGGCCCGCCAATTTTGGTGCTCCGCCAATTCCACCGCTAACTGACCGCTGGTTCCCTGGGTAGTGGTTGCATGGCGTGGTCCTGTGAACGGGGGCTGGCCCCCTTCGGGCCCCACCCAACAGTTAATTAAAACTTTTATATAATCCGTTCTGCCATTAACACAAGACCCAACCGTATGGTCTAATGGTAAGGTGTTGGAGTGTTATGACACAGGTCGCGTGTTCAATCCTCCATCCGCTCACAAAATTTTAAACAACGCACATACCCTTGCTGACGTCACCTTCGGCCACATGGCGGCCTTCGGGCCTACCACGTGGCATTCTTCCATTTGCTGCCCAAAAGGAATATTCCCTAGAATATTCCAAGGAATATTCTATGGAATATTCTTTTTCATTTTTTTTGAAAAATTCAAAAATTTAGGGTTATTGGGCGATTTTGTTTTTGGCATAACTTTCTCATACGACGACCGTTTTTCGAACCGTTTGCGGTGCCAGAATCAAGAAGATGAGCTCTATCCAATCATTCAGGTTCAAACTAGTTCTGAGCACTTTAAGTTTGACCATTTTACGACACTTGGTCCTGAGCTCTTGATCACACCTCCCAAATGAGAAGGCTTTTGGTCCCCAAAAGCTTACTGAATCTCTGAACTGAATTGTACAACACTTGAGGAATAGAAATATCTTCTTCCATTCAGCAAAAAGAGCATATTGATGCCAAAATATCCTACCTTGCCAACTATCGTCATGGAAAATTTTCGCTGCATAAGCCAAGTACTTGTCTAATCCCGACCAAGTTCTTTCGCCAGACAAATTTGAAATTGCAGGAACCAGCAATGATACTTGCTGATATATGAGCTGAAATATTCCTTTGAACATGTGGGCTTGCCAACTATCATGATGCCCATCCATGGCACCTCCGCTCTAGAAGAATAGCTGCCTCCCAAATGAGAAGGCTTTTACAAAGATGAAACACTTCATCATTTCTCCTCTTTACAATCTTGGAGATCAAATTAAATTTTTCCAAGTCAATATTACATTACATGCATGGTTAAAAACAAAGTAATCAACCCTTCAAGTTAATCACACATACATGTTTAAAATACAAGGAAATCATCATGATCCCTATACTCATGCATATCATTCTCATGCATGCAGTTTATGTTTCAATTTTCTCTTAAGTACAATCAAAAGTACAATATCCTTGATCACATGTACATGCACTTTCAAAGCTGAAATGAATATAACTTTCGCTGCGATAGAGTGAGTCTCATACTCAGCTTTTCCATCCTGCAACTTGCATTCCCTTAACAAAGAAATGCATTCAATCAAAAGACATGCAACTTTAATTGGATAAGAATTCTAACCATTTCTTACCAATCCATTTCAAAGG
>APFE031004022.1:22710-35409 GCA_000404065.3 Pinus taeda | reverse complement strand
GGATAAGAATTCTAACCATTTCTTACCAATCCATTTCAAAGGTGCTTCCTTTAACTGCACATCGATATCAACATGCGTGTCATCTTGACACATATCAATGATGGAAACTTCCTTCCCATTCTTGCCATACTCTTTCTCCAATTTCTTCAACTTTTATGGAAGCATTGTTGGATTCAGAGTCCAACACCTTTCAGCAGTATGTCCTTTCTTATGGCAGTAGGTGCAACACATGTGCATCCTCTTGACAACATGATTTTCCTTGTGCAAAGGACCTTTGGCTTCTTGCTTCCTTTCCTTCAAAAGTTTCCTGTATGTGGCCATTCTCTTCCAACATCTAGAAACATTATGGATATCCAAACCACAAAAGGAACATGCAATTCTTTTCCCATATCTATGTGGAAATTTACCATGCTTTACATGATCAAAGGAAATATGATTGAAATCAGATTTATACCTTTCTCTTTCACCTTTATTGCCTTCATGAGGAGGCGAATCAAACGAAGAAGTGGCTCCCTTTGGAACACCATCAATCCCTTTAGTAGTTTTAGAGCTTCCACAATTCTCTTGTTCAAGGGCATGCTTATGCACACCTTCTTCTTGCAAGGTATGTTTCAAACTATTGCATTCCCCAAGAATACAATCTTTACCAACTTGAGGTAGGGAACTTGAAATGAAACTCCTTCTAGGAACCGTTTCAATTGCCTTCATGGCTGCTTTGGAACTTTCACCACAAGATTGTCCATAGCCAAGACCCAAATTCTTAGGCCTTACCTCAACCATTATTGGCTTAACTATACCTTGTGCATATTTGCCTAATCCTTTTCCTTCATATCCCGTTTTGGACATCAACTTGGACCCTATGCCTCTGGTATGTTTCTCAAAAGAACCAACACACTTTTCAATTGAGGAAATTGAAGACAAGTTTGAATGATTTACCTCATCCTCATGCATTTTCTTGGACAAAGCTTCTTGAGTTTGAAGGATTTGTTTCTCCATGTCATGCAGTCTTTGGAGAATTATTTCCTTCTCATCCTTCATAGGCAACAATTGTGCATGAAGCTTAACACTTTCTCTTTGATCCTCAATGAGAATCTGCACCATGTCCTTCACCTTAATGAACTCATTCTTCATGTCATCATTGAAGAATTTTGTGAAAGGGGAAACTTCACTTGTGGAAGAAGTTGACATTATGTAAATGGTCAATTAAACAAAAGAAACTTCTAAATAAGAGTTCTCAAAGTTTTCAATCAAATGACAAGCTTTAACCAAATGTCAAACAAAAAACCCCTTCTTATTCAAGCAACCATTTGTAACAAATAAAACAGTCAATCACTTACACTGCTTTAACACCTTTTGCACAAACAAATGCTCAACCCGAGCTCTGATACCATCTGATCTGCAAATGGAATGTACTTGTTTAAGGGTACAAGGTATCCATTTTCCATAATTTCAAATGTGAGCTATACACTCCAAATGACCTCTGAAAATGTGAAAACTTCTTATTTCTTATACAGAGATAGACTGTAGGGGCATTCATTGGACATGTCACCTCTAAAGAGAGGATGAGTTCCGGAGGCTACCTGGCCCTCTACAGGCTCTGCCTAAAGAAATAACAAAGTAAACACTTAGAAGTCTTTGACATACACATACTTGAAGTTTGATGTCTTGTAGAATAGGACAAATAACTTTCTGCAGCTGAATAGGTGATTATGTGTGTATGCAAGTTATGTATATTTTCTTTTTAACACCTTATATCAGTTTTGTTTAGCATGCCATCTTCAGGAAATAAAGACATCAAAATGATAAAGCAGTTCACCCCTTCTGGGCTACATCTGTTGGACCAAGCCTCTCCAACTAGGCCTGTCCTCTTGTATTAAAAATGCTACAAAGGCTAATACAAGAATATGAGTGTCTCAAAAGACATATCTGACTGTAAATACAGAATCAAAAGATAAGAATTAGCTAAACATGCTCTTTCCCTAGCACTAAACAATGAAATTGTACCTTATACAGTACTTTTCCCAATTGGCCCTGATGGCTCTTTAAACTTGCATGGAGAATTTCGAGGTGAATATGACCTCAATTAGTTCTGAAACCTCTGCCATTAGACTCAGAAGGTCGAAAATAGCAGACATAGGCTTTTGAATCACCAAAAATGGATGAACACAGCCCCCAAAAAACTCAAGCCCTTAAATGACCCTGATGGCCCTGAAAGCTTCCCTAAAGCTAAACAGTGAGAAGAATGCCTCAACAGGAAAAACGAGCTGTAGAAATGGATTCAGAATGCTGAATTCCTTCAGAATGGACCTTTGTTCCACATTCAATGGCTGCACACTTCCCAATGTAGCTCCCAAATTGATTTGGCTCTGGTGGCTCCTGGAACTTCCACAAAGCTAAAACACCTGCAAACGACCTCAAATGGCTGTGAAACCTATGCCAATGGCTTCAAAAGTTTGAAGAGACCCAAAATAAAAAGAAAAATTGTCCAAAACAGACTTTCTTAGCCCAAGTTATGGCCATTTACTCCCAACTGCCAGTTGCCCTTGAAAAACTCCAGTTAACTTTAGTTACGGCCAGATAGGCCCACCAAATATGGCGGGCCCACCAATTTTGGCACTCCGCCAATTCCACCGCTAACTGACCACCAGTTCCTTGGGTAGTGGTCGCATGGCGTGGTCTTGTGAACGGGGGCTGGCCCTTGGGGACTGGCCTCCTTTGGGCCCTGCCCAACAGTTAATTAAAACTTTTATATAATCCATTCTGCCATTAACACAAGACCCAACCGTATGGTCTAACGGTAAGGCATTGGAGTGTTATGACACAGGTCGTGTGTTCAATCCTCCATTCGCGCACAAAATTTTAAACAATGCACATACCCTTGATGACGTCACCTTGGGCCACGTGGTGGCCTGCGGGCCTGCCACGTGGCATTCTGCCATTCGCTGCCCAAAAGGAATATTCCCTAGAATATTCCAAGGAATATTCTTTTTTTTTTTTAAATTTTTTTTGAAAAATTCAAAAATTAAGGGTTATTGGGCGATTTTGTTTTTGGCATAACGTTCCCATACGACGACCGTTTTTCGAACCGTTTGCAGCACCAGAATCAAGAGGACGATCTCTATCTGATCGTTCAGGTTTGAGCTAGTTCTGAGCACTTTCATTTTTGAGCATTTTACAACACTTGGGACATGAGCCCCTGATCAGAGGGAAATGACTTGGACTTACTGATAAATATATGATCTTGAATTGACTATAAATATGTGATAGCTAGCTCTTATCCTTGGGGAAATGTGACCTTGTTAGGAAATGTCGATTTTATTCTTTTACACAAGAAACCTAATTAGAATTAATGAGGAACTCAACCCCTTTTCTTAGTAAAGGAAACCTCTGAAAATGCACCACGAACTCTGAGAAAAGTTGTCCAATTAATCAACTCAGCCTCTGGAAAATTATAAATATATAAGTTTACAAGATTCTTCCTCCTATAGTAGATGAGTTGGCCTTCATCACTGGCATACCCTTCCTTGACCTCCTCCTTGGCATACAAATATTAAAATTTTTTACCTCCTCTTTGGCCCTGAGATTCTGAAGTGACTCATATGATCACTTTGCCCCTTGGAGAATTTGATGAGCTTGGTACTAGAACAAGAAACAATTCAACTCATGTGATCAATAATTTGGCCTCATCCTTCGCATGGAAAATCACTGAAGATTCTCCTACAACTCAGCCTCCAATTTTGAGTGTAAATAATCAACTTTTCCTCGTTGAGAAAATTCTATTTATTAGCACCAATAGATAATTTAAACCTTTGTCCTCCTGCAAGAAACCAATTATGCCAACTTGTAACAAGATTATCAATAAACCAAATAATGTAAAATATCCAACTAGGGTGGAAAGAGAGTCCACTTGAATTGGAAGGGACTAGCTATAGTGGAAAAGGATCCACCAAAACTAGGTTGAGGAATTTCACTTTAAACCCTCATTCTAAAGCTTTCTTGAGTTTCTCTTCAAAATAAATGACTTAACCATCCATTGATGAATCTACAATTGGCGTTGTCCAAGGTAATAATGTTACATAAATCCTTGGGACCCCCGACCCTTGATGGGGTTGAGGTTGGTCCCATATATATGATAAATATACACATCTAAGCATTAACTTAACCTAGGTAAAACTATTATGTAAGACTTGGGACCCCCAATGTGGTGAAGGTAGGTCACATATATATGATTTATATATGCGTCCGATCATTAGACTTAACTTACGTAAAATTATTGTGTAGGCCTTGAGACCGCAACCACCTTTGGTGCTGAATGTAGGTCCCATATATATTATACATATATGCATCCATCTCACTGCTTAACCTATGGAAACTTTTTATGCAAAGCCTTAGGATCCCCAACCCCGTGGGGAGTAGAGGTAGGTCCTATATATATGAGCCATATATATATCTGACTGCCAACATTGCTTATGGTAACCTTTGTGAAATGGCTTGGAATGCCCAAGGTTTTGACACATGTACAATGTTTGCATAACATATCTATTTTTAGAAAATTGTGGTTCGTGTACATGTTTAATGTATATGTTATGTGGATTTTTTATTTATTTATTTAATTCATGAAGCTATTGGAGTTTCCAAGAAGGCCTTCATAGTCTAAAAATCAGGAAGTTGAAATTCTTTATCATTAAAATTGACCTCTCAAAAGCATACGATAGGGTTAACTAGGTCTTCATTCACTTTATCCTTATGAATTTTGGTTTTAGTACCTTTAATTAATTGGATTATGAGTTGCATATCCTCAATTTATTTTTCATTCCTTATCAATGTATCTACATCTCATTTATTCCATCCTCAACATGGACTAAAGCAAGGGTTCTCTCTGTCTCCTCTCCTATACTTATTAGTAGAAAAAGGTCTCATTAGATTACTAATATCAATAAGAAGATGAGGATATCAGATGGATTGAGGTCACTAAAAATCATGAAATCACTCATCTATTATGTGTCATTGACATAATACTTTTTCAAATGGATCTAGATATGACTCGAAAGCCACTAAAGAAGTTGTGTCATTATTTCATAAGGCTATATGTATGAAAATCAATGTGACAAAGTATACCTTATATTATTCAACTTTATCTCATGGGGAAGTTCATAAGGTGTAGGACCAATTTCCCTTTCAAGTGAATTTTTTTTAGAATGGTCTGTCCACTTAGGGGTATTTTGATGTTTTGAATCCATTCATGACTGCTAATTTCTTATTTGAACAAATATAAGTAGCCTTTTTGCAAGTTTGAGACTAAGGGTGTATGGATCAATAATGATTTGGAAGTAGTTCTAAAACGTGTTTGGGCATGGAGAAGGCTTTGTAGGGGTATTTTCACTTTCAAAATTCACCTGCAAAAACTATAAATTGCAGGGTTCAACTCAGGTTCAATTTTATCATCATGTTATGTTGAGGGAAGTTTTGTTATGTTCTTCAATGTGGAATTGAAGTGCTCACATGCTCATTTTAGCTCATTTCAATTGGAGTATGACATCTTTGTAGGAGATCCTTTGTATTTCTACTATTTTTTAGAGTTCTTTTCAAGAGAACATTACCTTGTAAGGGTAATAGCCACATATTTACCATTAGCTAATTGTTTATGTACTCCATTTTTCTACTAAATATATGAGAGGTCTAGCTATGTTGGCAGGTTTGGAGATGTAGCCTAGGAGGGGTGAACTTTGTCAAAAAATATTTTGTTATCTCTTCATTATGCCTACATGAGTTATGTGTTGTTATTTTCTTATGTTAAGTTACATGTTAAGACTAATTCATGACTTGAAGAGGCATTGGAAAAGCATGTTTGTTTCAAGACCCATTTTATCTTGCAAAGTGTCAATACGGTCTTATTTTTGTTTTTATTTGATTTTGGAAAAGAGGAATTATATTTTTAACTATTCAAACTTGGTGATCATGTCTTCCTATGAGTGAAGGAAAAGAAAATTTCACTAAAAATTGGGTGGTTGCTAGATTTTATGGTCCATTTAAAATCCCATAAAGGATTGGCCCAGTTCAATATATAATTTCATTACCAACATCCATGCATATTCATGATGTGTTTCATATTTCATTTCTTAAAAAATGTTCCTAATGCTAATCATCTAATTGACTAGAATATGATTCAAGTGGAGCCCAAGGGAGCCTTTCATTTCCAATCAATGGAATTTTTAAACGAGAAGGTTGAAGTGCTCCATAATTGAGCCATCACCTTGGTAAAGGTGCAGTGGACACATTTTAGTCCCACAGATACCCCATGGCAGTATTAATATGCTATGATGGAAAAGTACCCTCATATTTTTTAAAATTCTTGTTTGTACATATATGTGTATATATAATGCACTACAAAAATTGCATACATAACAGGAAGGGAATGTAAAATCCCTAGGATGACCCTTCTATGTGATGTACTTATCATTGTTAGGCTAGTGTGCCTAGAAGTACTCTGGGGCCTACATGCCCATGTATATATATGTTTAGGCTAGTATGCTTATGTTATATATTTAGGCTAGCATGCCTATGTTATATATTTAGGCTAGCATGCCTATGTTATTTGTTTTGAAGTTTAAATTCTTGTGTGATTCTATGCTAGTGATCCTATGTGCTAAAACGTCAGATAACCTAGAATTGTAAATATGTAATAACATGCAAATTAACAAAATACATCACTAATGTGGACTTAATTAGGCAAGAGATTATGGGGGATTAGGACTTCATGAGTGTGAAATGGGGCTAAGGGATCAGGGATGAAGGGGTTAAGCCTAGGTGGTTAAGATGTTATTAAAATAATCCTAAGTCCAAAGTACATAATTTTTTACATTACGGCCAAAAGTGACTTTAGAGGGAGCAATGTGTCAAAGGAGGGGCATGTACATCAAAGTGAGGGTGTTAGTGACAAAGGGATGGGGGAGGATGAAATTCCCAAAAGGGGAAACATGGGATGACATGTGACATGCGACATGAGGAAGCTGGGTAGAATCTAAGGGATATTCAAGGCTAAGGGGATAGTTTCCCTACTGTGAGGCTTCATAGTTACCTAGAAGACCATGTTGGAAGTTGTAAACTCCTAGGAAACCACAGTGCTCTAAAACATCTCTAGCCAGCTGATTTAAAGACCTTGGAAGGGTAGTAGCAAAAATTATTGGATTACAGTGGTAGAGAAGGGGATGCACTATGTAGGTCATGTGGGTTGATGGAGATGGGAAACTATTTGTGGGAGGATGTTGGGCTTGGTACCTTGTATTGATTATGTTGGTATTAGATATCTACTTGGATTTAGGTAATTTAAAGTCATTTTCGATTGAAAGCCCCAACTCAGGGGTGACCAACTACTGAAATTTTATTAGCAACATGATCCATGCCTAGGTGGAATGCTTGAGGTATGCAATTAACAAGTGACTTTTCTGAAAGATAGTTTTTGTGTCTATTTGACTCTTCTCTAATTTTTTAATTTGTTATTTGCATGATGTTTATAGTTATATGTGTTTCTACATGCCTAAATGTACTACAATGAATAATTATAGTGTTCATTGTATATTAGGGCACACTAAGCATACAAAGCAGAGCATAATGATGGAACTAGAGTAAATAAATGGTTTGGGAGTGTTACAGATATAATTTTGGGCACAAATTATTCATGGTATAAGAGGTAGAAGTACATGATCAAGAGAAAATTTTTCATAGGTAAGTCATATATATGGTGAAAATAACCTAGAGCGATTCAGGTGTTACAAGAGTAATGGATTTTTGGGTTGGGCGATGGTGAGAATGTGCATTAAGATAAATGTTGGTGTTTCTTTCCTGATAACCATGGTGGGCTAGGGTTCTATCTAGTTGATGCAAAAGAAGAACATAGAGAAACAAGAGTTTGCATTTGTATTCCCATAATAAATTAAATTTTGGAAGAAATGTTATAAATTCATCACCATCTTAATTTTTTATACTATTGTTCCATCGATACTAAATTATTTCCTTTATTTATAAATTGGCTTAACGAGTTTTCTTTAATCTTAAATTCCCTCTAACAATTTTACACAATTATATTCTAACTTATTTCAATATCATATTAATTTATAACTATTTTTATTTTTATTTTATTAAATCTTATTTTGATATTATTAATACTTGCAACATTTTTTTATTAATATTAATCTTTAAGTCATCTTATCACTATTACCATAACTTTTGACTACCATGTCCTTTTGAGTAGCCTAATTTATAGACGAAATGGTTTTTTTCAAAGAATTTGTTCACGTTAAATTTTATCAAAATAACATGGAATTTCTCCCAAGAGGGATGAGGGAGGGTGTCAGAGGTGACAAGCCTGAGGTGATATGATTAGTACAACCGCAATTATTACAGCCGCCTCCCACATGCTCAAGGCATGGAGTGTCCTGTCCTTTGCCTTAAATGCATGGGAGGTGGGCTGGAAAGGTTTCAGAGGGAGGAATAAGGAAGGGTGACAAAGATAGGAAGGGCATTCAACATGATGGGCAGGTGAATTATGCAGTGGAGACGGAAGGCACTGCAGAGTGGAAGAGTGGCGAAGAAACTATGTCTGCAGGCTCGTGATGACTCTCTGGTATGTAGTCTGGTCTCGCCCTTGTTTAATTCATATGTTCTGGTCGGGTTCATGTGGTAATATCGTTTGTTGGTGGGAGTTCTGTTAGGGGGGAGGGAGAGGCAAGAGGCCACCCCAATGGGGCTTAGCTCAGCCAGGGAGAAACCAGGGTAGGCAAGGGGGGACCATGGCTTGACTCTGTGCCGTATTTATATTGCTTTCAAGCAAAAGTTTTGGCATTGGCATGAACAATATGGAGTTGGGCCAAATACAGGACCCTACCTGTATGCTTAGACCAGGGATATTGGGACTAAATGACAAGTCACGCCAGAGGGACTGAGTGTAGTCGAGCAAGGCAAGGAAGAGTTGCAGACAGGGGGATGGGACACTAGCAGTGTGGGAAATTTGCTGAGCGAACCCTAGCATTTGGATATGGAGGGTAGTAAGATTGTAGTTAGGGACCTTGGGTGGCATGAGTGGCAAAGGAGCGAGAAGAACCTGGGCAGGATATTGTTGGCAAAGGGAGGCACATGCGGGTATTACAACACTTGCAACACTTGGCTCCAGATGGGTCTAAAGGCATGGCTACAGTCACAAGGGGGTGACCAACCACTACACCTTGGTAAGGGGGAGAGGCATGGTGAAAAGCTGGGTGAACCTTGCTCGGAACCCAATTCCCCAACCACTTGTGGGCATAGGGATACCTTAACCCGTTGCAGGCCAGGCAGGGCAGAGAAGTAAGGCATGAGTAGTTGCGTCAGGCTGAGGTGAATGGAACGATGAAGCTAACGATGTTGGAATATCTATAGGGCACAAAGGAATAGGGCATGGCTCCAGCAAAAAGTGGACGTGGACGTGGCAACAAGGGCTCGGACCCCCGGGCAGCTAAAAGACCAAGCAAGATGGAAGGCCGCAGGGACCGCAAGCCTGCTGAGCACTTCATAGCAAAGGCAACCACGACATACAAGGATGAAACAGATGAGGGTATCCATAAGCCGATTGATGACTAGGAAGATCAGATAAAACATGAAATGGTACCACATGATGAGATAGAGGTCTGGAGGACGATGGTTCCTAACCCGGGGAATACACGAGGTAGAATTATGCAATTCAAACACACCTTGTATCTGTATTTCCTGATTTTAATTCTGCTTAGTAAAGCAATGGAGAAAATTTCTACGGGGATGGCACTTACAATGCAGGGCCTACCCAATTACAAAAAATACAAGGAGAAAATCCTATTATAGTTGCATAAACAGGACATCAGGATGGATCATATTGACTGTCACATCCCTTGCATCATGGAGCTATATGGAATGCCATAAGCAACTACTGAAGATCTCGCCCCTGTAGCCTCAGACTCTGAGGAGTAGCATGTCAAGAAAAATTAGTTTCCCTATGCTTAGTTTTTGTTTATGTGGATAGCATTTAAATTTCCAGTTGTTTATGTCAGTTGTCATAATTATACAGTATTTGGATATGAGACTGAAAATTGCCTAGCCTTGCTAGAAAGACTAAAGAAATTTTGCTTTTGGATGACGTATAATGCTGATCAGTGGCCAACAGATTCGATTTCCCCTCGGGGCGAGTTGAGGCCACCTAGTAAAACTGTGTGGTGTAAATTTGTCTTATACATATAATAGAAAATGAATGGTCCTACCAAGCATACAAAAAAAATAACATAGAATTTTAAAACCTTGAGTTCAAATTGTTTAATTTATAGAATTTGAGTTCCCTAGGAGTTTTTCAGGGCATTGAATTCATTTATGCAGGTGAAAAAGCTATTTTGTCTATAAGTTAGACTATATCTTTTTTTTAATATACAAAATTTTATTTTAATATTAAATAATGATTTATGATTTCTCTTCCAGCTATGATTATGTATTTATTAAAGTATTCCAAATGCACTTTACATAATTAGTAATTCATTGATATTTTCTAAGCAATTATTATTTCTTTATTCTCTAACCATAGTTTATAATATTTTATTAATAGAGGAAATGATCTTTTAGATAAAAATTTCTAGTCAACTTTTTTCAAATTTTGATACAAATTTTTATAATCATAAATTTAATTGTTCAATTTACAAAAAAACAAATGTCTAATAAATTTTTGAAAGTGTAAAATCTATTTATAAATTAAAATATGTCAATTTATGAATTAAAATGTATACCTTAAACAACAAAAATCATCATATCATTAGAAATTATATTGTTTTTTATCCCAAAAAAAATCATTTCCTTACCACCTGTAACTAATCTATTATCATCCTCCAACAATTTCATTTTAAATACTTTTGCTCACACTTATTTTTATATTTTTTTGCTATCATTATAAAGTCTTTGAAATACCTTTAATATTACCAAAAAAAAAATAGTCTTTGAAAATACCTTAAATATTACTAGGAAAATGAAACGTTTACAAACTTCACACAACTTCCTTTATATTCTTTTACTATCATTATAAAGTCCTTAAAAATACCTTAAATGTCACTAGAAATGTAAAACGTTTCCCACCTTCACACAACTTCCATAAATTTCTAATTACAACAAATATACTTGAAAAGTAAATGTAGGTTCATAATGTTTTCACTCTTTCAACTCTTGTGTTCATAATGTCTGCACTCTTTAAAAAAATGAACATGCATTTTGCCTCTCTCAACCCTTGTTTTCATAATGTTTGCACTCTTTAACAAAAATGCACATGTATGTATTTTGCATATGCATGGCTCTAAAAAAATAATATATAACTCTTATAATGTAATAGGCACTAGCGTTTGTAAATTTTAATATATAATCCTCTAGGTAATATCTCGTGCGGAGATTCAATTAAGGTTATTCTCTTTAAATTAGAAAACAATCAAATTTCTTAAACATACATACATTCATAAAATGATTTACAAAAATATTTATTTATTACATTAAAAGATAAACCCATTTTTATACATATACATAATCCTTTTTTTATTACCTGAATTGAATTGAGGCTTTTGTGATCCATAATAGTTGAAAAAATAACTTCGGCGTAAATCATTGATGTTTTATTTTGTTCTTTTTTCAAATGCAACCTAATTTATTGAGCACCGTAATGTGAACTATTTTTTTAATTTCAATTTTTAATGTTTGCAAATGATATATTGCGATTGTATAATAATTTATTTTTATAGAGATTTTTTTTTTGTTTTGAAAGTTATGGAAATTTCGGTTATATTTTGAATTAATCTGACAGTTTTTTGTAAATCTAAGTAAAAACTGTCAAACTTCATAATTTTAAGTACTTACAAATTTTTGCGTTTGAATCTATTCCACCCTAAAAATATGATTCAAACACTGTCTCTACATAGAATTTTTTTGAACATTTTTTATGCTACCCGCGGACTCCGGTAGATGAATCCATTTTTATAAGGTATACTAATAATATTTATTATAGAAAATATTAAATTTTTAAATATAATTTAATATTGATTTTTATAGTAATTTTTTACAATGGAATTGGAGTTGTTTTTAGTGTGACTTTTTGGAGTTTCCAGTGCCAGCGTCGGCTGGAAAAATTTGTGGTGAAATCTTGATTTGTGTTGTTTAAACTAGTGGGCATGGGTTACCCATCAAACTTGTAATTTCAATAAATTCCTACTAGATTTTAAAGAAATTAGAACGGTAAAATCCACCAAAAAACCTTCCAAAAAATCACACTAAAACAATTCTAATGAAATTTTTTAAAATATCTATAACATAAATATAATGTATGATTGGATTTCAAGATTTTACTATAAAGGTATTCAAGGTTGGTTAAAAAATTATTAAAAAAAAAAAACAAAACAAAAACAAAACAAAAACAAAAACAAAAACAACTAATTGTAGTAATTGTGGCATGTTATCACATCAAAATTAAACTTTTGCTAAACATATGATAAATAATTATTTTACTGAGCTAACCCTTAAAGCTATGACAAATAATTATTTTATCTAACTGTATGTTCAAATTTATTAAAGTAATGAGGATTAAAAGAAGAGAAAGAATAAAGAAAAAAAATTAGTTATGGAGAAGAAACGAAACAATAGGGTTTTGAATATCATATCTAAAATGATGTTGTGAAT
>APFE031004021.1:0-13246 GCA_000404065.3 Pinus taeda | reverse complement strand
CGTTCCAGATTCTGTACGGCATGCATCCGCGAGGAGTGCATGAGTTACGAGATTTGGGGAAACTTGAGAAACAGAGCGCTGATGGGGAAGATTTCGCCCAAGCTATGAGCAATTTGCATGAACAGGTTAAACTGAAATTACAGGACAACAGTCAGAGGTATAAGCAGCGAGCTGATACAAAACGTCGGGAAGTTCAGTTCAATGTAGGGGACGAAGTCCTTGCGTACTTACGCAAGGAACGGTTTCCAAAACGAGAGTACAGCAAGCTGAAATTCAAGAAAATCGGGCCCTGCAAGATCATTCGCAAATTTTCTGCGAACGCCTATGAGTTACAGTTGCCAGCAGGGATTGGTATTTCCCCTATTTTTAACGTGGCAGATCTGTTTCCTTATGTCGCAGGCTCAGCAGATAATGCAGCAGCAGAGCCACCGCGGGACACCAAATGTGAAGGAGATTCGTGGACGAGACAGATGCCGATGGCATCACCGTTGAGATCGAAGGGATTTTGGACACACAGGTAGCTAAGCGCACACGGAGGAAGGAGTATTTGCGGTATTTGGTAAAATGGAAGAACCGTCCAATAGAGGACAGTTCGTGGCTTAACGCGACGCAAATACAGAAGGTAGGCTATTCTGTTGACGACCTCATGGAACGGAGCCATGACTTTTTGCCACCCCGGGAGCCTGATGCAGGAGCATCCAGCTCTGAGGAGTCAGAAGGTGGTTGACAGTCTCATGGAGAGACCAGAACACACAGTCGTATATGCTTAGCTGGACAGGGTCAAACTTGTCAGTTATTTTTATTTTATTTTACTTATTTTATTTTTCCAGAAGGTCGATTGGAATCATGAATTGTTTTCTTTTCAAATAGAAATTAAAAACAGTAAAATAGGTTGTCAGTTAATTACTTCCTTTTATTAGTTAACTAGTCTCTTTACAAACTGTATTAGTTAGGGACAGTTAGAACTGATAGACAGTTACCCAATCTGTTGGGTTAGTTCTACCTGAACAGAACTGCAGTGTTTCAGGGGTTTTAAAAGGGAAACGATAAACATTGTAAGGGATTCCCCAGCAAGACAAAGAAAGAGAAATACAGTCATTTCTAAATTCACATTTTTCATTATTCAATTTCACAATTATTGCACCACTATATAATTAATTTTCTTCATGCATCACAATCTAATTTCTGTGTAACAAGTTGGTATCGGAGTAACAGAACAACGAGTAAACAAGAATAGCGAGAGCATAGCCACGAATTACCACAGGAGTAACAGAACAGCGAGTAAACAAGAATAGCGAGAGCCACAAATTATCACCTACAGGCATAGAAGAACGAGGGACTGCGAGTGCAGATGGAACCCAGACGGAGCAAATAACCAACAGTGTAGAGTAAATTCATACAAACATCATTTCCAGGAAGAAGCGAGCGAGAGTTCGGCGTTCAAGTACATTTTCAGGTAACCAAGAAAATCAAACCCTCATATCTTATTTGAGAACATAGCAAACAACGGCTGTAGCAAATACGCATTTGAAATATTTCTTTAACCTACTGGAAATAATTAAATACAGTCCAAGAGATGCACATTCCTTTCAAATAAAAGTTTCATTAAACGAACAGAAGTCCCGAAATAGAGTTTCAGCGTATCTTTATTACAACCATAAACCACATAAATACAGTAAGGGTCACCGATAAAACAACGAATGGGGGTTTCGTATGACCGAGGGTTACTGTCAACACACGACAACAACTACAGGACAGGGGTTCGAATTCAGGAATAACCCTGTCACAAAAAATGACCAGACAAGTGCCATACAGTGCGAGGCTTGAAGCCATGGCATACCCATCAAGGGTTTAAAGAAAAGCTAAGTGACAAAATTACAGAGTCCAGGCCGAGACCAAAATATAACGAAGAGGGTTACACAGACAACGGAGACATTCCTTTTGCCGTTCAGAAAACGGACCACCAACAGCACCATACTTAAAAACTACAAATAAATTACAGTCGACTACAATGGGGAGACACTACCCGTGAAGAAGGAGCTCGAAAGTTTGCTAAGATGCGAGGAGCACATCGAGCCACAGACCCAGCTACCTGGAACCGCCTGCCACAAAACAAGAGTAGGTTAGAACCTGTGTAAACATAAATAACCATTTGAAATCAAAATCAGAACAGGGCTGGAGCAAGAACCTTACCTGAGCTAAGGGAACCAAATAGAACACCACCAGAATGACTAAATCCTGAAAGACCAGGCGCAGGCATGTTAGAGCCAAAGAGAGAAAGTCTAAAATAATCCAACAGAGAACCATTGTTTACCTGAGTCACAAGGAGAAGCGCAGAAACTTGGAGGAGAACCTGTCACGAACAAACCCATTAATCAAACGGATGGAAACAGTATACGCATAAGGAAAAACCAGTTAAAACGCAGAGAAACAAGAGTATTATCATGCTGAGTAGAGGGCACTCTCACAGGCCACCGAACCTTACCTCCATAACAGTCAAGAACCAGAGGCATCCATACGAACAAACATTCGAAACCAGAACCACGAAGAACAAGAGTTCCCATACAGTTGCAGAGCAAGCATTCTCGGCGCAGGAGAAGTGAAAATGACGAATGGGACGAATAGAGTTGACAAAAGGTAAGGTGTATGCAAAGGAACCGGCATGTGGAGGTCGACCACCGGTAGGGTCTGTTGAAACCCTAAACCGAATACCAAGAAAGCGTACAGAACATTTAAGTCAACCATAAAGGCGCATCCAGGACGCGGGTCTTGTCCATCAGAGATATTTTATAATTGGTGGGAGGCCATCAAGGCACGTCACTCAAAACGGGGAATGACAAATTCCAGCCATCAAATACGTGCAAAAAGCCTTATGACGGGCAAAATGCCTGTCAAATTCCATCCCTGATCAGTATGTCTTCCGGATTAATTACATATTATAGAATTAGTCATATTATTCTATAACATCACTTGAAAAACATACTATTATATATATATATATATTTTGGCATTGAAATATTTTGTGTGATCATATTATACATACTCATTTGTTTTCATGTAATTTATATATTGTAAATACATGTTAATATACTTAATTCTTTTCACATGTATTAAGATTAATCCTAACATCATTAAAAAAAAATGATGTATTTTTAACACCGTAGCAATAGTTTTAACCCATCATTCGTCCCCTAAGTAATTTTAATTTTGATTATTAAATTAGATTAAAAAGTGTAATCTTGATTTGTATCATTTACAACTGGGTAACATTTAAAATGCTTCATTATAATTCAATAGTGGGTTATTTATTAACCAAGTTGTTCCTCGTCACCTATTTTGTTTTTAATTCAATGACCGGACGTTAATGTTTAACCCCAAATTTCCTTTCTAATTTTCCTGTCCGACGTTAACGTATGACAGCAGTCCTTGCAGCTCTCACCTGGCGACACACATCGAATTTCACCTAGCTTATTCAATGCACTTGACCTCGGGGTAGGCATTGGGTTTTGGTTAGACCGTAGATCAAATGGGAGGAGATCGGACAGTGGAAGAGGTTCGGCTTCCGTTGAGGTAACTTTTCAGCCAACCGCCCCCCAGCTCTCCCCAACTCCAACATTCACCTCTCATTTTTCCCTTGGTCATTTAGCGCTTTGCAACCTTTCCCTTTTGGTATTGGAGATGATATCCGCAACAGCTCGTTACAGGTTTCCCTCTCCTACTTAGGCTTAGAGAGCAAATTATTCGTTTACAAATCCTCTGTCTCAATTTTTCCGTTGAACATTTGATTTACCTAGGTTTCCTCTCGGAATCCAGCTTGTACTCCTCCCACTTGGAGCATAAGCTTCGTTAAGAGCGACGCAAGGGTTTCCTGGAGAAGTTTGAGGCACTACACATTAACCCTCACAAGTAAAGCCTCACAAGTAAAGCACTTATGAATTGACGATGTTTTCTACTATGGTAGCCTTCTGGTGCATTTTCAACACCGTATAACATTTCCTTTGCTCTTTCCTTGGAGGGAAAATTTACGGGTCTCTACTACTAATAGCTTCCATAGAGCAATTGTGGTGGCAAATTCCTCCTCTTGTTCCAGAAACGCACCAGGTCATTTTGTGTCTCTACTGCCTCCAAGTTAAATTATGATTAATTTATGCTAGACCTACTTCTGTCTGTCGACCTAAGGGTTTTCAATCTATTATGGGTACTGAGCATTCTAGCCCTGGCCAAAAGTTGGCCCAGTTATCTTGTTCCTCTTCGTTAAAAGTCGTGGATGTTACTTGTAGATTACCATATTTAATTGCTCTTCATAATTTTACAAGGGCTATGTTGCTTCACTGTTTTGTATTGCCAAGAATGCATTTGGTTTAGAATGATGCTGCAATCATATTTTGTATGTTGGACTCATATATATATATAGGCTTATAGCTATGAGCTCAACTCAGAGTGGATTCTATTGTATTCTATTAATCTTGAGATGGATAATTATTAGTTATTACTTCCATCATAACGATTTTAATTCAATATGCATGCCTCTTATAAAATATACTTGACAGATTGTGCTTGAAATAAGTAATTACTTAAAAGAAGTTTCAGTGGATAAACCCCAGTGGTTCATTATTTTCTTTGATTTCAAAAACTCTGATTCTATTGTATTCTATTAATCTTGAGATGGATAATTATTAGTTATTACTTCCATCATAACGATTTCAATTCAATATGCATGCCTCTTATAAAATATACTTGACAGATTGTGCTTGAAATAAGTAATTACTTAAAAGAAGTTTCAGTGGATAAACCCCAGTGGTTCATTATTTTCTTTGATTTAACAGTTTTTGAGAAATGCTTCTTTCTATTGAATAGAATCAGTCAGCTACCTTAAGGGTGAATAGCTGCATTTACATAGGACAGAATAATGTAAGGCTCTATTGTTGCATACATTTAATTTTTCAACACCTATGCTGTAATCGGGTCAATCACCTATAGAGTCGGGATTGTTCCTTTAGCAGGCACAACTAGCTTCTGGAACTAACCAGCGACGTAACCCTATAAGCATCTGGGTCTTACTGAGGTGTTTATTTTTCTAATGATCTTCTTTCTTTAAGTAATTGTCTATGTACTGTTAGATGAATTTAATTTAATTCCCAAACATTTTCTCTTAACCGATTTCATACCCAAACACCTATTCAGTTACTATAAATATAGTTAATGTTGCACAGTTCCATTTCCAAGGACTTTCTAACAAGAATTTCCCTTTAAATCAAAATTGCATTTTTACCTACCACAATCAATACATTCCTTCCTTGAACTCATTGGGATTGGGGTGAGGCAGTACTTTGATTTTCCACTACAAGCCCCTTTCTATATGCAGTAATTTAAACAAAGTAATTATTTATTTTTATTTACTCTCACAAGGAAACATTTCTACAGAAATCATAAGAAAATAATTCTATAGAATTAATCCTTTCTCTTTTCTTTCTTTACTCTCTCAATAGTTGTAATATCAACAGAATGAAATTGTAATACTTATTTGCATTATTTTTGAAAAAATCCTTAGAAATGACCTCACCTCCCTTCCAATGAGAATGGCCTTTGCAACTAGTGCTTCCCCCGAGCTCTCCCAACTCCTAAATAGTGCATACAATGGAGAGGTTTTCTTTTAAGCTTATTTAATGGCTTTAGGATTTCACTTGACCCACCCTAAACTCATAAACATGAGAGATGTTTTTTTTTAAATTGTTTTTTTTTAATTGTTTTTTTAAGTTGTTTTTATTTTTTTAGTTATTTTTTAATTGTTTTGAATTTTTTTAATGTTTTATTTTTTATTTTTTTAATTTAACTTCCTCGCTGCCCTCACCCCTCTCACCCGCTTGAGTGATAGGGGTACCCACTTTCTGAATGAAATGATCAGCGCGTTGAGTGAAGAATTCCATGTCTACCATGAGAAGAGTATATTGTATCACTCGTAGACCAATACAACCATTGAAGCCTTCAATAATATTTTTGAGAACGCATTGACAAATATCTACAATGCACAAGAAAATGATTGGGATGTGCACGTACCTGCAGTACTATGGGCTTATAGGACTACTTGCAAGAAGGTGACAAGGAAAACCTCGTTTAGATTTGTATATGGTGTAAAAGCAATAATTCTGATGGAGTATATTATGTCTAGTCTGCACATAACAACGCTCACAGGTATGGCAGATCGCGAGGCCTTAGAGGAATGACTCACACAGCTGAAGGAGCTTGAAGAGGATCGATGTTTGGCAGGATTACATCAAAAGGTATAGAAGGAACATGAAAATGTGTGGCATGATCGCCACATCAAGCTTTCCACTTTCAAGATAAATGATCTTTATCTGTTATATGATAGTAAATTCACTAAGTTTCTAGTAAATTCCATATGCATTAGCTAGAGCCATATATTATCAAATAATAGATGGAGGCACAGTTCATCTCATGATGCTGAATGGGGAACCTTTCCCAAGAAGAGTGAATGGGAGCAAGTTTAAATTGTATACAGGGGATCCTATGCAATGACTATTTGGCGGCAAGATAGCCTTAGTGCTCTAGGTAGTTGCAAGGGAGCGTGGGTCTATAAATTACACTACCAAGTTTGGAGGACAACGTAGCAAGCAGGTTGCCCGGAAGGTGACAAAGTTGCAACCTATGAAGCTACGTACAGGAAGCTGCGCCATGGAGGGAAGTGCAGCAGGAAAGTGACCGTTGGAGTCATTGTTCATGACTTGACACCCACAAGATGGTTAAGGGGAGCAGGATGGCAGCATTTAAGGAAAAACTCTTTGAAGATCTGCCACCAAAACAACATTTATTATCAGAAATTGGGGGCAATAGTTGGATTTGAATTCAAAACTCTCTATAAATTACACATGTCAATCCAACAAAGAACACTTTGCGCTCTCAAAATTGTTAGTGTGATTTTTTGTTTGTTGCCTATGAACTGATCGACTTGGGAATATTTTGTCACGAGCCCCGCATTTACTAAGTTCTCTGAGCTAAACTAGAAGTTTATTCTAGAGAAACTACTTCCACCAGGTCCTTCTGAAACTATGAGTGTTGGCGATGTTGCCTCTGAGGGAGTTGCCCAGGAGGTTGTAACTATGGAAGCTTCGGCTCCTGTGCATACGCCATTGAGGTTCCCTAGATTGAAGCCTACCCCTACCAAAGAAACCTAAACAACCAAATCAAAGAAGGACAAGCAGAAGAAGTCAGTGTCGGTGCGCACGTTCCCCAGGAAGCATACTGAAACCCAGAAACAGAAGAAAGACAAGCATTTACAGAAAGTAGTAGACCTAGAGGTGGAAGAAGCCCAAGGAACTGAATACATTTAGGCTGACGGCTCAGAGCCCATAACCAGGCTCCCTGAGTATATCCCTCCGTGGAAGGGAAAAACAAAGGTCATGAAAGACCCAGATTCTGAGAAGTTCACCGTATCCACACACTTGCTACCTGAGCAGGTCCCATTTGAAGGTCTATGGCTCACAAGGATCCCACTATTGAAAATGGAGGATTGGGACCTCGCACATCACGCTAGGTTTCCCCACTTGGTGACATATAAGTATACGAGAAGGGTTTATTATGCAGAATTAGGTGTGACAGCATTAGAGATAGAGGAATGGGTCCACAGTTTCAAGCAATGAGGATTGCTCAATTTGTTATGGGTGCTACATTATCACCACACCCCCATAAACATAATTTTTGTGCGTGAGCTTCTCACATTGGTGCAAGATGGTTGTCTACAGCTAAGAGGGCCTATACCCATTACAGACATTCTAATTCACAGAATTACGCACCTATCATACAAAGGCTTGAACCCAGCTATGGTGTTTGGAGGAAAGACTAGGGATAAAGACCTCAAAGAAATAATGAAGAGAGATTACAACCTAATGAAGAAGTCACAAGGGTATTAAATCATGTCTATAACAGACCCACCAGTTCAATTGGCTGCCTAGATCTTAGCAGGGAAGGTGATGAGAAAGTGTCGCATTCATGAAGTTTTGGCACCAATGGTCTCCTTGGATGCACAGTGCACGAAGGGCGTACAGTTTAATTGGTCAAGATACCTTTGTCAGGAGTTCCTAGTGAAATATCGAGAGGTCTAGGATGAGACCAAGCTATTTCACTATGTTTGGTTATTGTTGTCGATTGTGCTTGTTGCGTGAGAATTGCCACAAGACAACTAATTTACTCCACTTGAGGAAGGATTGTGGAGGAAACACAATTCACCTCCTTATGGGCCACAAACGATCCTGTGCGAATTACAAAAACGAAGATATTTTGGGTCTTTATGGAAATGAGTCTCCACATGGCTCAATTAGTGTATGAGGTTATCCCGAACCTTATTCACATAGATGTTAGCCTACGCGACATTCAAGGCTGACTTCCACTGAGTATACATTCAAGCATGAAAGGATCCAAAGTAGAAATGGCATGACTTGCCATATTTGGTGATGGAGACAGATGTGCAGGAGGTGGTAGTGAGATGGCCTACAAAGTGGCGCACCCCATTAGACTTAGTTGTTGGACCATGCATGGGTGTGGAGAGTTCTTTCGTGTATAAAAGAAAGGATGCAACTAAGAAGGATGTGGGTAATATGGTAGCACAAAATAATAAGGATGATGCTGAAAAGGCCCATTTGGAGCACGAATGCGCTAGCAAGAAGCAAGCGGAACAGGAGCAACACGAGTCACAAAAAGGTGACAAGTCACTGTTGCCAAAAATAGGGGAGGAGGAACTTTTAGGGCAAGGCGGCAGAGAAGATGAGGGGCAGAGCACCCCATTCATTCTAAAGAAACGTGTTCAAGAGCAACAAGAAGGCACAAGGAAGAACCAAAAATCGAATAAGTCACCAGCTAATCCCATGGTCTTAACAAAAGGTGATCTCGATGAGATTGGGGATAAAATAAGGGATACCATGATTTAAGTGCTACAGTAGTTCGAGCAGCAATATATGCAGACACTAGGGATCATCCAAAATGATTTGCACGAGCTACAGATCCAAGCAACGAAAATACAAGTGGGCACCAGACAAGCGAGTGTGGAACAAGTGAGCCTGGCACCTGGGATAAGCCAAGCATCTGAGTTAGTAAGGATCGTTGACCTTGTAACCATAGCATTTCTAGATGGATCCCTTCGCGCAGAGTCCATCGATGAATGCATTATCCTAAGTACTATAAAAAACATTGGGATGAATATAGTGGTGCTCTCCATTGAGACCCTCCATGCATGCGCTGCATGCAGGGGTGGCAGATGAATTGAAAGCCCAGGAGAAGCATGCCCTCAACCTCATCAGCGAGTACAGGGTGAAAATTGAGAAGATGTTTGTTGAAAAGACACAAGATCTGAAGGAAAATAAGATGCTACAGGCATAGAGTTCGCGACTAGAGTCAGCAGTCGTAGAGGCATGCAAGGCAATGTCTGAGCATCACATTCTGGAAGATTCACAGCCAGAAGCAAAGATAAGAAAACTCACTGCTAGTGTGTGCGAAGCTAAAGGAGAGGTTGGCTGAGTTCAGTTTTAGCTCAACATGAAGATTGTAGAGTTGCAGTTAAATTTTCAGCCCATGACTCCGCCTAGGGTCCGAAAGTAGCGCAAAGCTGTGATAAAGGAAGGAATGACCACCCTGGATGCCACAGTCGCTAACTATATGACATTGTTCAAGAAAGCAATGGAGTTAGTGTCCAATATGCAGTAGTATTCGAACCTGTAGATGTTGAATACAGAAGAAAGGGCGCTGCAGTGGAAATACGATGAAGTGAGGGCAACCACATGCTCCATAGCACCAGCGCAGTGCCTAGCCAAATTAAAGGAGGGTAAGCAGCTCCTAGTGCAGGTAGAGGAAGCACAGAAGAAGGAGGCCTTTCTTAAGGCCAAACTGTAGCCTTGGTTAGAGGAGACTTATCAAGTCATGACTACTATTCAGGATAAGCTTAAAGGGTGGCAACAGACAAAGCAGACAATGACACTAGTCGTAGAAGGACCAGTCACAGAAAAATTGGTTTAGGGAGTTAAGAAAGCATCAACACAGAGTGTTTCCGAAGTTTTCGTGATCCAAGTAGAGCCAGGGGATCTTCGCAGTAAAATTGCAACACTAGCCGAGTGACTCGAGGGTGAGTGAAGATCTTTCTGTTGGGGACCTATTGGGATGGGGTCCCTTGCATCAGTTTTGGGGTTAAGATAACCCAAGTTTTGATGAGTTTTTATAAATAATATAAAGTATCCACTATTTGTGGATGTGGAGTGCGTAGATGGCTAGGAGTCAAAGGGGTTTAGCCCCTTGTTTTATGTAAAGTTTGAGTCGGTTTTGAGATCCACCCATGGTCCAAAGACCATGGCATTATATGAAAAATGCTATAAATAGGTGTGTCTTAAAGTGTCTAAGGCATAATTGAAGAAAGAAATGGGTACATAAAAGAGAAGTGATGGAGAAAAGAAGTGGGTCAGATAAGAGAACAAAGGCTCTGCAGCTGAGTGCACAGAGGCCTAGGTAGAGTCCGCCACAGAGTGCGTGGACCCCTGCAACTAAGTGCGCAGGGTAGTTTTGAGTCTGTAATCCTAAATTGAAGATCAATAAAGACAGTTTCCGAAAAATTCTTGCACATTTTTGTTTACTTCTATTTATGATATATGTTGTCAATGAATGATGTGTTTTATGGAATATTGATTTAATGTTGCATGATTCTATTGAATGACTGTTAATGATGTACGCAAAACATGTTTATGTAGTTTCGTGAAGACAATGATGATCTCTTTGATGTTTACTAATAACTTAAGTAAATATGCATGAACCTTAACATAGGACTGCTTTCTGATGCGTGTAAGTAGATATATTAATTGTTAAAGGTCCACAAAGACTAATCGTAGACATTTGCAAAGGTCTAAAGGCCATTTTGATGGAGTTGCAACATTGTGCCCTAGGAGTGTATTGGTCTATGTGAAGGTAGATCTAAAGAGCTAAAATACATCACACTAGTATCTCGATGTAGAAACTTGGTTCTTGCACCCCCCCATACTGCTTTGGGTGAGACTACAGCCTATGCTACGCTGGTTTTTACCAAAAGGGTTAGTATTGTAGGGATTTTTTGGTTGGCGCAAATAACTTAGAACCTGTGTCAAGGCCCCCTAAGCCAACAATTCTCCACAACCATAACAGTGCAATGATGGCTTTTGTCATTGGCTTCCCTTTGGTTTGTTGGATGCTTCGGTGGTTCTACTCTCAACAGGTTGCCTTGGCTTCATCTGATATTCAGTAGATTCGCTCTTCAAGCAGTTGAACCCGCTTGGATCACATTTGGGCAGATAGAATCCTAGAAACTCCATTGTGTGGTTTTTTAAACATATTTCTGGAACTTACATGTTTTTTATTCTTAAAATTATATGCATTTTCTGTCCTTTTTTAGCTATCCAACCTTTTCTACCTTCTCCTTTTTGCTTCATTTGTTGATAGTATATTCTGGCCTTTCATATAGCTTCATCCATGATTTTTGGATTGTCAAACTTTATTCTCTCCTTCATGAAAGCTGGCAAGCTGCTAACTGTTGTCTAGGTAAATCCTCTCTACGTACAAAGATGGTCCCTCTAGCCGAATGAGTAGGAGTAGCAACCAAAGTGACAATATACGAGACACTTTCCTAAATTACAATCGAAATGAGAGAATAGGAAGGAGACCTAGCTTTTTTTGATGCTATAATGCGCTTCTTTGTTGAATATATTGATCCCTTGGTCATTAGGCTCAATACTTTACTCTTCACAGTGCTTGAATATCTACACAAGAGGGCAAAGACACAACAAAGCATAAAAGTGCAACAAACATAATTAAATGTAATCCACTTAATAGACCAAGCAGCATTAAGATAAATCACTACAAGAAAAAATGACATTCGTGAGGGGTGAACAATGTCACCATAAGCTCATTGGTGATGGTCAAAAGAGCCTTTGTCATAAAAAACTGAACGTTACCAAAGGTGGCGTCACCAAAAATATAGGTGTTGTAGTGACATTCAAAGTCCATCTCCAATAATAATTTATAATGACGGATGATGACCATCACCATTTCATATGAGCAATGGCGACGAACCATAGTCTTCATCATAAAAAACTGAACGTCACCACAGGTGGCATCACCAAAAGTATAGGTGTTGTAGTGACATTCAAAGTTTGTTATCAATAATGATTTATAATGATGGATAGAGACTATCACCATTTCATATGAGTAATGGTGATGGAAAATAGCCTTTGTCACCAAACATTGAACGTCACCAAAGGTGGTGTTGCCAAAACTATAGGTGTTATGGTGACATTCAAGATCCGTCATGAATATTGATTATAATGACGGATTTTTATCGTGATGGATATTTCATGGCCGTCACTATTGGTGCATACATATGGTGACGTTCGTTGACCGTCACCAAAAGCCGCATTGCCAGAAGTATAGGTGTTGTGGTGACATTCAGGATCCATCATGAATAATGACGATAATGACAGACAACAAACGTCACCATTTCATATCAACAACAACAATTTATGGTTATGGACCTTTGAGGGTCGTCACTATTGATGTGTATATATGGTGGCGTTCGTTGACCATCACCATTTCATATTTTGGTGAGGGTTGAAAAATGGCACCAAAGCTCATTGGTGATGGTCAAAAGAGCCCCCGACACCAAAAATTGATCGTTTCCATTTCATATGGATGTCAGGGCATGATGGAATCGAACCACCAACCTCTTGATTGTAAAGCAGGTGCTCTTCCATTGAGCTAGCAACCTTTAAAGAATTAGACTTTTAAAAATTAGATCTTGAAACTTCATAAATTGTAAATTCTACAACTTTCAATAAATTAGAGTCTCTGCAATATTTTACTAAACAAGCAAAGCAACATTGAAGTTGCAAGTCCCTACTTAATAGTTATGAAAGTTATGAAAAGTGGGTCGAGAAAAAAATAGCTATGTATAAGAGAATCAATATCAGTTGAATACTCAATTAAAAGTGAAACTCTTAAGACATTTATAATCTATATATGACCTATAACTGGCAAATGCACTAAATATTGTGAAGGAAATTCCATAAGTGGATAGCATATGGAAGAAGAACATTGATGGAGATAGATGCAATATGTTATAGGTTGAGTGATAGAAAAATCTCATTGTTGTTTTCGTTTGGTGCTTAGATATTTGAATGATATCTAAACTTCTGTGCAAATGTAACACAAATCTCCGGAAACCATG
>APFE031004017.1:0-16622 GCA_000404065.3 Pinus taeda | reverse complement strand
GAAGGCTCACTTGGCCGGATTGGCCAGGGTTTTGGCCAAGGATAATGAAATTTCATTATGATCAGGTTTTTCCCTAGATTTGGGGTTTTCCCATATAAACATGTGCGTTTATGTGTTTATGGTTGTTGCTGGTTATTTTTATATTTGTTTCTCTTAGTAATTCTCAGTAACTATTTATGTTATGCGCTCCCCATTAATGGTGGTGTTAATCCAATGCTCCCAGTGTGTTTCGTGTTAATGGTGGTGTTAATCCAATGCTCCCAGTGTGTTTCGTGGTACTATTGTTGCGCTCTCCGTTAATGGTGGTGTTGATCCAATGCTCTCGTTTGTTTCATGACATGTGTTTAAATCTAGTGATGTGTCTGTTTACTAATACCTGCGGGTTTTGGTGTAATGACAATCATCACTCCAACAAGTGGTATTAGAGCCAAAGGTCTCGAGTTCGAAACACACCTGGCTCGTGTTGAAGGAGGAGATTGTTGTGCTCCCCGTTAATGGCGGTGTTCATCCAACGCTCCCGTGTGTTTAGTGACATGTGCTTAAATCTAGTGATGTGTCTATTTACTAATACTTGCGGGTTTTGGTGTAATGGCAATCATCACTCCAATAGGCAACACTACTCAATATGTGCCATTTGTTGATTGTCGCTATCAAAATATGCGTACGATTTGCTATGCGGTTGCTCTCATACTGAGGACGAAAGTAATATGCCTCCCCCTGGATTCGATTGGCAGCAGCCACTCAAACCAGAAAACATTTTATTTCACAAGGAATTAATTCTTGTGTTAATAAGACAAAGTTTTGCATAATGACTATTCTTATTCACATTAGGGTTATAGTATATTGAAATTTAGGAGAGAGACATGAAATACATTATATGAGCTAGTATTTTAGGTCTTCTCATCAAGATTCAATTTATATTATTGATGGGCTCAAGAAATACATACATGCTTTAATTTATATTATTGATTGGCATGTTGTATAGGTTGAATTAGAAAATTTTGAATTAAGGGAGATTATACTGTAGAGTTTAGTCATCACTTAGGTTAAAATGTAACATAAGCACTTTATAGCTGAAAAAACTATGGTAAATGGAATGTGATATGAGAAAAAGTTTCTAATGATGCTCCAATGAGTATAAATACTTAGAAATGTTGACTAAGATGTCAATTTTAAGGGGAGGGGAAGATTAATACCTTTGGAAAATTGACCATATGACTTTTCATTAAACAATTGGTTGCAAAAAATTAAATGACATATGATAAATACTTAGAATACTTAGAAATTGTGAGTACAATGTAGGTTTTAAGGGGAGGGGAAGTAATACCTATAGAAAATTGACCATGTGATTCATGTAATTATTGGTTGTAAAAAATTAAATAACATATAATAAATATCTTGATGTAAATATTATTTTCAATATAGAAAAAAGAAATTATTTTACTTATATTAATCCTCTAAAGAATGTGTTAAAGGATAACATGCAAGAATGTGTTAAAGGATAACATGCTAGATTAAACCTTAACTGTAAGGAAAAAACTGTTGAAGTGGATTATGCCTAGAGAGCTAGAAGCTCAAAGGAAAAAAACATCCCTGTATCACTATTCTTCTTTTGTGGCTTTATGCAAGAGAAAAAATAAGAACAAATGCAAAGAGATGGAGACCACAACAAGCTTTTATATGTTTAGAGAGAAATTCCATAGGGTGGATTTTGTAAATAAAATATGGGAGATAAAGATAGTTACCTTGTGAAAATATTAGGGGTTCATTAGGTGAAACCTATTACAGAATTTTGTATAGTTTTTCCTACAGTTAGAGGAAAGCTCAAGGGGAACTACCAAGAAAAATTGGTTCAAGGTAAGATGAATTATGGAATTCATTAGCTTTTTCCTAGAAGGAATCACATAACTATAAGGTTTATTGATGTAGCATGCATTAGAAATGTGAATTTTAGGTATTACAAAAAAAAAGAGTAGAAGACTATTATACATGTTAGTACCTTAAAGATACATGTGTATATGTATGGATAAAAGGTTATTGGTGTTGAATTTAAATCTAAGGTCTCATGAACTATGTTTTTGTATTATAATTGTGTTTTTGCAAGTGACAAAAAGATGTACATGTTCTAAGACAAAAGTATTTTGGGTTAGGGTAGAAATGTACGAAAAAATGTTGTAAAGAATTCCCCACAAAATAAAATCTCTAAATTTATGGTCAAAGAGAAGAGTTGTAAAAATATGTAATTATATCTATATATAATTATATTTAATAAATATGTTAAGTATGGGATGATGTGCAAGTTAGAGGATAGACTATAATGACAAATACCTCATGCTTGAGTTTAACACACTCAATGAACAAAGGAAGGTTATGAATCAAAGAATAACAGGTCTCCATTAGGTCTCTCATTTGTGTGTGTGTGGATGAGCAATTGAAGAATATATAGAAATATCAAAGACTATCTACAAGTAAATAACAAACTAATTTTCTTCCAAAATAATTTAAGAGGAATAGAGAATTTTCATACAATAAAAATAGAAATACTATTATATATTTTATTTTGCAAAGATAAAAATAAAACAAAACTTCCAAGTAAGCATTTTTCTAGAAATTATGAATGCAAAAATAAAAAGCAAGAACTATCTAAATAATTCTTCATTATAAAAACTTTTGAGAGAATGTCATGGTATACTAGTATTAGAGAATATGTGTGTTATTATTCAGTTAGGTAACAAGAAAAGAACTCCTTATAAATTTGATGTCATGATTAGAACCAAAAAGTCATAAATATGTAATGATAAAATAACCATATCAAAAATACTAGAGAAATATCTATAGGAATAATGGAGCAATATGCATAGATCTTACTAAGAAAATATTATAGAGAGAGGGGGGGCTAGAGAGCAGAAATATTTTATATAAAACCTTAGACCCTCATGGGTGCTTCTAAACACTAATCATTAAATAGAAATTACATTACTGATAAGTGGAAACCCTAGTGCTAGTACCTTAGAAGTTTAACATTGTCCTTCTTTATACTGATATAAAAGAGAGGCCAGTAGCCTTCCTAATCTCTTAGTCTTTCAAACAAAGAAGGTTGACTTATGGTCAGAACAAGGCCTAGCTATAAAACAATGGCCAATGTTTAAACAAACATCACTACACTAAGAGAAACTACATGATGTCTCAAGGCCAAGAAAATGACATGGAATTGAGATATAGATATATATAAGAACTTGATACAAGTGCTAAAAAACCAAAACAAATTAAAAACCCTTGCCAGAACCGAGATTGAAAACCGTTGCAAGAACCCCTTCCAGTAAGCTTGACAAAACTTTACATTAGTTGTTTATACCTACAAAGAATGTGAGGAGGGTTACAAAGAATGTGAGGAGGGTTAGAAATAATATCAGTAACATAGAAGCTATTAAGAGAAAATGTTTAGTACACTAAGGTTTCAAAAGTATAATTGTGATGAGGGAAGAGGAGATGTCGTTGTTTTGTTGGTAAACCAAGCAAAGATAAGAAAAAATAATGGTTGTTGGTAAACCAAGCAAAGACCAGAAAACAAGAAAAAATAATGGCCAGAAACCATCGATGGAAGTAGAACGAAAAAAGATGAGAAATGCAAGTATTGAAAATAGTGTTTCTAACGAGAAAAAACACCTTGAAATATTTCCATAAGTTCTTGGAGCGACCAGAGTAAAATCAAACTCTATTGCAGTCAACACTATACTCAGGAAAACCCTTCTCCCAAAAACAACCGTAATCTCTGTTGAGCAATGATTGGATTAATATATGAGAAATGTCTTCGAATAATCCCTTGAATGCGTAAAGGAAATGAATCGAAAAGAAAATGGAGGAAAATAAATCTAAGTAGAGCAATTACGTAGGAGAAAACTAAAGTCACACCAATAGCACAGAGAGTTTTGGGAAAACTAGCCATGTGAATCCATTGCCACATTTGCAAGAACTCTCTCTCAAGAAGAAGGTGGATTTACTCTTGGGTTTGAAAAACTAAAGAAAATGTAGAGCTCCATTTCACTAAAAGCTTCGTAACACAAGGAGACTTCGTTGGCTGGACTAGGTAAGGTAGTTACGCTAACCGTCTCCTGAGTAATCTCCATCGTTCAATGTCAAAGTGTACTCTTAATCGTTGAAAGCGAGAAGTGATGAGATCACCACAAGGAAGATAAATATACTTGCCATGTTTACCTAATTACATCTGACCTCATCGAGTTGGTAGCCAGTCAAAGTGTTGGGAATTCCAACGCAATGCAAACATTGTGGGTTTACCGGCGTTTTAACCATACGTTGATGACTATGGAGACTAAAAAAAATTCATTGAAAATTAATGTTGCGTGTGTGCTTATCGAAAATAGAGGTAACCACCGTAATATAAATGTAATATTACATGTGACATATACACATTATTTCAGAGGCCGAAAGGTCAAGTGTTTGGCAATTCATGCTAGGTATATTTGATATGTTTATGAGGCTCCAATTAGCTAAGGATTAATGTAGGTATGTAAAAATAACTGAGTATTCATATGGATATAAGAATAGAGATGGTAAGAAAACAAGTAAAGTATCAAAGAATATTATGAAAATAAAGTGTAATGTAACAAAAATGTATTTAAAAAAAAATCAAATAGATTAGAATATAATTAGAATAATCATGCATAGATTATGGAAGGTTGTAATGGAAGTTTTAAGAGAATTTCTATGGTTGCACAATAGATTTATTGTATATTGATTTTATTATATTTTTAATGTATATGTTTAAGAAAATATGAATTTGATAACTGAAAATATTTTACATCAAACTAACACATAAGAAAAAAAAATATTTTGCAAATTACTATGTTAATGAGGTAATTTTGGTATTGGGGTAAACTAGGGGTGTTGCAATGTGGGCATGTACATCATCAATATTTCATTCTATCAAAGGTCCTTGATGGTGAAGAATTCATTTACTTTAGCATAAAAAAACATGATGTCAACATTTTTTTGTAAGACCATTATTTCATAAACATGTAACAATCATTATAATGTCATGATCATGAACATGAGACATACCTTCCTCACATGTATATTCACTAGATTTCCCTTTCAACAATTGATTCCATTATTATTGTACATACTCCTTCCCCTCTCTCTTGGAGGAAGGCATATCTATCAAGAAACATCACGACTCATAGTTAGGAAAACAAGATGTGTTTTGTATAAATTTTTTCCCCCTAGCCTCACACATCAAGGGGAAATTGTTATCACTTAAAAATTACACACTCAAAGAGTTTAATTAGGGGCTTAACCAAATAAAAGGCTCCCAAAGGTCAAAATATTAATGGCTCATAATCAAAGGACTAAGTGTGACTAAACTCAATTTAACTAATCCACACAAATATGTGCTTTTAACTTTGCATGTATCAATATGGCCATTTCTTCCATAGCTGGATGGATCTATAGGAAGTGACATTTCAGTGATCCAAGGGGCAAGTCACCTTAATTTCCCACCTACTTTAAATTATGAGGCCATTTTCTCATTTTTTAGCCTCTACACCATTATGGGTAAGCTATGGAGCCTCTAAATGACTCCCCTTCTCTCCCATCAAGTTGAGAGGTTCTCCTAAAGGTAAATTCTTATCAATGAGATTGGGTGAAGCAATGTACCTGTACCTATAAATACCACTATTTTGTAGACCATTTATAAGAGAGAAGTCACTGCAATCTTATGTTACCTAAAATACCACCTAATTGGCCTTGCTTTGTGGTCTTGGAGCTCTCCATTATAAGAGCATCCAAAATTATTCTAGAGAGAAGATTCATACCTACATGAAAGGGGAAAGCCTACCTTCCTTTAGGAGAGATAAGGAAACATTTTTTCCAAAGCTCCTTTTAGTGTATCTAAGAGAGATTGTATCTCATTTACATTAAATAAAGAGATTTCTTATTTCCCAATTTCTTGTTTTATTTCATATTATTGTTTTTGCTTAATATATTAAGTCATATTTCATTGCATTTCCTTTTATTAGTCTTCATGTGTTCTACACAAACTATTATGACCCTAAGTAGTGAACAATAGATTACATAGGAAAGGATTTTGATGCTACATTACTCCAAAAACCAATGACAATGGGGTTTACTTCATAGAAAATTTTAAGGATAAACATCTGTCTTAAAACTTAGAAACCTTAGAGAATGTTACTATCTTGAAATTTCAGATTATAAAATGTTTGTTGATATCTTTGTAAAAAATGCAAATTTATAATAGTTTTATATATAGTGTTTATACAATTTTGACAAATTTTAAGGTAAAATAATTTTATATTATAAAATTTGGGGGAACCATCTTTAGAAAAAAAATGGAAATTAGCTAATCTTTTTTTCGAAAAGCCATGGAAAATTAGTCCACTTGAGAATATTAGCCCCTAAAATTTTCCATGGTTTATTCAAGAGAGTTAGAAACACAATGTTAAAAAATTTCCACCAAAGACAACTTCATTCAATTGACAAGATTAAATAACTTAAATGACATTTAGGATTATAATTTACAATTTTAGATATATCCACAGTTGTGGATAACATAAGTGATTAATATTTGTGGTTAACTTACATCAATGGATTAAAATAATACATTAAGCATAAGATTTTCTCACAACATCATGAAAATATTATAGAATGTGTGTAATTCATTTTTCATATTCAAGTTAATAATAAGGATACAAAAATTTACACCATTGGAGCACATGCATGATGTAAAGATCATATTTGTGTTTATGAGGTAGGTCTAAGTCAACCTATTCATATATTACATAACGAAATGGAAGATAGAAAAGTAAATGGAATATGTGTTAATTGCAATAATAAAAGGTCAAGAAAATATAAATCTCAAGAATAAGAGTTTTTCAACATGGAAAATAATAATGATAAGTAAATGGAGGCATCTATACAAAGATATGTTGAAGAACTTATCAAGTTAAAAGAACATGAAACATGAGATGAAATTGTGCACAACATTGATTTAGATATGTGTAACATATATGTTCATGCATTGGTAAGTTTTTTAGCACCTCAAACCCTAAAGATGGTAGGTTACATTAAGAAGTAAAAGATCTAAGTAAGAAGTAAAAGATCTAAGTAGTACATAAAACTTCATTCATAAAAGATTAGTAGATCACCTCAATAGTTTTGTACATATAGTGACACATTTTCATTTTTTTCTTATTAATGGGGGATAGTATTGAACACGTGGGAAATTATCACAAAAAATCCAATATATAAGAATATAATTTGGATGGCTTAATGTATTCCATTCCCATTCCAACTATAGAGTAGAGATTGGTATAAAGATTTATAGGTTGAGAATATTAAGTATAATTTGTACAAGTTCCAATCAATTATTCATGATTTTTAATTGCAAGAAATTCAATGAACCTAAAAAGTTAAAATAAATACCTTCTTAAGTTATTGTTTCTCATTTAATTGAAAATGTCTTAAAAAGTATAACAAGGGAGTTGTGATTAAACATTATTCTATGGAATTTAAGGATCAAGATAAATATTTTAAAAGAATTAAAATGCAATTTGGATAATCTTCAAAGTTTCTTACAAGTATGAAAAAACATGGTATAATTTGTCTTAAATTTCTTATGCATATTATTTGTCTTAAATAATTACCTTAAAATAATTAGTATCAAAATACATTCTCCATTACTAATATGAATGCACTAGTTATGTTATCATTGAATATGTCAATTACATGTAAGAAAATAATACATGCAATTTATGATATTTTTATGAATTTTGAAGGTTTTAAGTAAGATATCACTATTTTTATTAAATAGAAAGTATATTTTTTCTATTGATATTATGTAAAACAACTATAAAAAAATTGGTTTCTCTTTTATTTTTTATTTTTTTTCAAAGGAAAGAAATGTCTCCCTATCTCAAGTGAGGTTGTTAGTACCAGGACAACTAACAACTCATTGGTATAGTAACCTAAGATTTCACAAAACATGAATCTAATACAACTCCATCAAGGCATTATAACTCCTAATGTCACTAGCAGGGATTTGAACCTAGGTGGGGAAGATAACACCCCACCACCTATGATAAGCTCAATTGGTTTTTTTCTTTAATTATATATAAATAAGTCTACATATTTATTTTTAATTTTTTTTAACAACCATTACCTAAAACTTGTGATACCTCTATGTTTCGTATATATAAATTATTGGTTCGCAGATTGATTGGTTCAGAGATTGCTCGGTTCATAGATTACTTAGTTCAGAGACTGAAACCATAGTCATTAATCTCACTCTCTACATGAATCGTGCTATATCCATCTATAAACAATTGGTCCGCATATATATTATACATGTGGTTCACATCTATAAACCAATACTCTATGGTCCAGGGATATAAACGTTTTTTTGTGGTAGTACCCTCTGAATCTAGCCAATATTGACACTCTCGGTTCACATTCTACAATATCTCTATGGCATTGCAGATCTCAAACATATTGATGCAGTGCAAGTGGGGGTTTGTTTGTGGAGTAGGGGTGTTAGGGGGAGGTGCTATTTGCAACTATTTGCAACATTACTTAGAGCTCGGTGGTCGAGCCATTGCATAAGATACATCCAGCATAACATTGCAGTCGATCTTTGATAGTTGCAGCTGCTATGATCTGGATATGCAAATGTAAGTTTGGGTGGAGCTGCTTCGATCTGGATCTGCAAATCCATTCATCTTTCCAGATCCAATATAGTCTATGGGCTATGATTTGATCCAATCTGGGGCACGTGCGGTCTGCGATCCGGTTTGCTGATATCAGGTGCACACATTCCTTATCTTTTTCTAATACATATCTGCTCATATATTCTCAAGTATGAATAATTCACCATAGCTACCAAATATTACTAAAGGTAGACCTAGCACAATTACTCTACAAAGCCTTTATGAGTATATAGAGTCTTTAGAGAAACATAGAGAAGAAAGAAAAGTCAAGTTACAAATAGAGTTAGAAGCCATGTTGGAAAATAAATTCACATCTCTTGAAGCAAGATCCAAAAACAAATAGAAAACAAAATAGAACTATTGTAGAATAAAATGGAGGCAATGGAGACTATGTTGCAGGTTATAGAAAAACAAAACCAAGATATGTACCAAACATCGCAGCAAGGAGACACTGATACTTTAGAGAGTCTTATAATGAAGGATGTGATTATAGAACTAGAAGAAAAAGTTAATAATTGTCTCACCCTAAATAGCGTGGCAGGTAAATTAGATATCAAACCAATTAAAGATGAAATGGAAAAATTGATAGAATTAGACCATGAGCATAACAAAAGGGCCTTGAACCTTATAATTTTCGGTTTGAAAGAGGAGGTAAATGAGGATACTTTAGCCTTAGACAAGACAAAATTACATAATAGATTACAAATTGAAAAAATGTTTCTCACAGAAGCAACAAGGTTGAGGAAATTAAATGAGAATAAAGGAAGGTTGATCCAAATAAAGGTGAGCTCTACTGACCATAAGTATGACATACTTAGTAAAACCTCAAGTCTAAATGGAACAAGAATATTTATAAATGAAGATCTTATTCCAGAAGATCAAGAAGAATTAAGAAAGGAGGTTCAAAAGGTAAGAGAAACTAGGAAGGAAGGAAAATGGGAAATAATTAGAAATAGAAAAGCCATTATTCGAGATAGAAACCAAAAAGACAATAATAAATAGCAATTCAACATGCTTCAGATTCTTTCTTGGATCTATCGGGGCTTTCCATGGAACAAAGGCCCCAAGCTAAGTTGGATCTCGAATGATGTTGATATTATATTGTTTGTTGAAACTTGGGAGCCTGAAGAATCTAAGTTCCCTAACATAGATGGCTTTACACTATGGTCTACCTAGAACAAGTGATCCTCTTTAGAGGTATTGGGAGTATAGCTTGTTACATTAAGAATAACATCTCCCCCCATGCTAGGATTTCTAAAAATGACCCTTACAACCAATATAGTTTGATAGATATTACTCACATCAATGATAAAAAGACCTACATAATAATCTATTATTTTCCCTCATCAATTCTAACTTTTATAAGAAAAAGAATCTAGATAAAAATAGTCCTTACAATGGTTTAGAGAATGATATTTCTAGCCTAAGGAATGAAGGTAATATCCTTTTAATGGGTGACTTTAATGCTCTAACTTCAAGCAACCAAGCTATTCTTCTAAACAATCATTCCAACCCTAATCCTCTTTGGTTAGAAAAAGACCTTACTCTCGCTAGCCAGTACAAAAAGGAGCTTTGAAAACCTTGGGGAGAATTTGTTTGGGTTGGAGCCAATCAAGCTCTGTAGTGCTCACGATCTCATAATTTGCAAGAGTCTAAAGAAGTGGTCCAATTCTAGCCAGATGGCCTGGATCCATGGGCTTGGTAGCAGCATGGTAGACTACGTTGGCCGTCGGTTTTGGTCTATTTTTGCTTAAGGAAACTTACTTAATCCTTATATTTTCCATCGATTTTCTATCACATCCATCTCATTTTGATGTATTTTATGCATATTCAGATGTTTAATTTTAATTTTTCAATTTCTAGAAGTTTTTATGAAAATTGAGTTTCAAGTGCAATTTTGGACTGAATCAGAAATTCTCATAATAGCTATATGGATGACATGTTTTCAGGACACTTAGACTCGAGTTGGATGCATGAATAGAAATCTTTGGAACTAGGACTGAGCTAACTCCACTTGGTTCGGTCAAAACAAGCTTTATTAGGTCCGGTTAAGGCTAGTAAAACATGACTAGTCACGAGAAAATCGCTAGGAAATAGGGCAGTTTTGAGATTTTATTGGATTGACCATATTTCTTGGGATGAATTGGATGAGTTTTACCTGGATAGGTGGATATGAGTAGATATGTGTGTTAGAGATAATATAGACCAGTTTGTTTCACAAAACTCCTATTTAAAGCCAAGACTTTGATGGCTTATATATGTAACTTTTGTATAATTTTATGCTGAGACACTTTGGAGTTGGAAGCTAATTTAAAGAACCTATATCATTTCAATTTGTTGTTCATGCTTAATTGATTTACTAAAGTTGTTTTAGTTGAGATTTCTTCAAGTGTGCAAGGCAAGGGTGGAGGGCCCCCACACCAATCTAAGTGCACATATTGGTTCAATTTTCATAGTTTTCATAGATTAGTTCTTGTTTCAAATGTATTTAGATGTGTGATGATTGCTGAATGAATATGGTTTAATTCGAACCTACATATGAAGGGACACACAGGAATTTAAGTTAAATTCCCCTTCTATTTGGTCTTGAACTAAAACTGAATTTCATTCTCCGTTTCTTATTTGAAGTTATTTATGCATTTCTGGTTTGAAGCAATGGTGATTGTGATATAGTAGGATTGTGAAGAAGGACAATCTGGACCTCCTTAGTTAGGAGCCTCTTCTATTACATCTTCTGCATCATAAACCATTGTTAATTGGTGCTCTTAGATTTATTTTCATGAAAGTAGTATTCTAGGGGAAGGACAACCTGGTTCTCCTATGTTAAGAGCCTCTTCCCTCATATATTACATAAATGAATTAGAAATTGTTAAAATAGGTTTATATTTGTAATATGTACTTCTTTAAATCTTCAAATCTTATCTTCTAAACTTGATTATATATGATTGCCATATACTGTGGATTTGCCTCCAAGTTTTACAAACCCGGATTGATAATTAAATACTTGTGTTAATTTATGTTAATAAATTAGCCCAACATTTTGGCATTGTTGCTAAGGAGGCAATTATCAGCATAGTCAAATAGAAGATAAAAAAAAACACTAAAAAGCTAGTCAAGATACATTTCTCTTTATTATGTTTCTTTATGCCTAGAAATAGAGATCCTAAAAGTAGATTCCCAAAACAAAACCCCCCCCTAAAAAAAAAAAGTAAAAAACAAAAATAACTACAAAATCCATTTTCAACGACAAGATCTAAAAAATGATGTTAAAGAATAGGCTACAACACTACTCCATTCTTCAACATTCTTTCCCATCAAAACTTTATGATCAAATAAATTTTCATGTCCAAAATTTCATTAAAGTATATTTTTCAAATTTGGATATGAGTTTACTTATGATCTTGTTACGCAAATGGATGCACTGGAAATTCTCTTATACTTGAGAGAATGAATTATTTTTCTAAGATAGAATAGGGTAGAATAGAATAAATAAACAGGTAGAATGAATTCACAATAAGATCTCCATAATAAATTTGTTTCAAACTATTTCTTCAAATCATTGTTCAATATTAGTTTGAAGGACTACATGGCAAAATGCAGTAAGAGCAAGCCTATTTTGGGTAACCATATAGGATCATTCTGAAATCATATTTTTTTTTACATATCTCTTGAAATATAGTTTTGGAATCCATTTTGAAGTTCTCAATTTATATCACAAATAAAAATGTGATCAAAATCAAAATTAGGTCTCAAGTGAAATGTTGAGGACAGAGTTAGTACAACCTATATTTGAGGTGTCTAATGGAAACATTTTTATTTGAAATTAATAGGGAATATAGCCCTTGGAATCTAGTTTCCAAATCAATTTGAATCACTTCAATTAGGTATCATATGAAAAAGTTATTCTTTAAATACTAACTGCTTATCGAACAATCTGCATGGTGACAATTCTAGGTCTTGAATTTTAATTGGCATATTTGACATACCAAATCATTTTCTTTTCAAAACCTGTTTATAAGGGAGATATATATTCAAGTCTATTTTAAGACACAATTTGAATCATCCCATTTGGAGGTGAAATGAAAAAGTTATGTCACATTTAGTGACTGCATGTCTTCACAACAGTATAGTAAAACTCTGCCTCCTAGATCTGTTCATCACCAATTTTGTGATATCAAGCCTAACCATTTTTAAAACCTGTTTCTACTGGAAATAAAACAATGAATCTACTTTAATTTCCAAGTGGAATCACTTTGATCCGATCTTTATCAAAGACGTTACACTCTACATAGTGACTATTGGTCTAGTTACAAATTAACAAGTATCTCTATTAAACATGGTACTCCTTATAATTTTTACTATATCATTTTAAACTCTTTTAAAAACCTATTTATATTGGAGGTAGCCATGTGAATTCAATTCAACTTGGATTTGGAATCACTCTAATTGGATATAAAACAAATATTTTGTAAACAAAATACTGCTAGGAGGTCTAGACTGGCCACCATTCCTCAAGGGGTAAATAAATGCATTATGTTTGTCTATCATATTTGGACTTGTTTTCTAAGAAATTCTTGTAATGATTTACATGTTTATTGGAAGAAGAGAGACTGTAAACCTCTCTTCCTCCATCATCTAATGTTTTATTGCAGGCAAGTGCTATGTTTTTGCAGGTCATAGAAAGAATGAAAGAGTGAACTCCATGGATGAAGTAATTTTCAAAGTCAAATTCATATTCCAGAATATGAATACAAATGTTCAATTCAAAGCAAATTGAAAATTCACTTGATGTTGAGTTCATTCATGAAACTCAAACTCTTGAAGCTTGCTCTTAGATTTTGACCAACAACACCAACAAACCCTACAACATGATCGAGATCAAGGCAAAAAGACATGAAGCTAATCATTAGAAGAAGCAGTCAAGTTCAGTACCATGTCAAGTCACATCGATCTCCAAATAAGTCAAGAGATCTGGCAGTCGTGTAGCAAAAACACACCACCTAAGTACAGAGATCTCGTGAAGCAAGAACAAACTCAAGTTATCTCAAAGATATCTCAAAAATCACTTCCACATCAAGTAATCCCATAATTTTCTCATGCATGGTTACACACAGAGTTTTTGATTTCGAATTTTATACAAACAAAGAACATAATTCTTCTTATTTTCAGCATAGTGGGCATAATTCATTACATTCATGTATGGTTGTATGGGCAAGTTCATTTCCTTTATGTGCATAGTGAGAATTTTCGAAACCAAGAAGGGATTTTGATGAATTTTGGAAAAAATAGAGATTGCATTATAAGTTAAGGAGGAATACAAACATGATCAAAAATTTTTGTATAGAGAGAGCAATGTTTTTATGGATTTTGAAAATGCAGTGAAGCCATCCCATGAGCTATTTGATGAATGTTTACATATATATAGTGAGCCATTCTTTGAAAAAAATTTCACACGGTGAGCTTAGATCATTGTAGAATGACAACATGGTGATTTTGTCTTAAAGAGAGGTGAGAATTCGAAGAAAAAAAGATATTGTGACATAAAAATTTTGATTTTTCTACACAGTCAATTCTACATCAGAGACAAAGGAGTTTTTTAAATTTTTATGAAACAGAGGATAGAATGTAAGAAGTATATTAATAAAAACATGTTTATTATGTTTTTATAATCTCTCTATATCAAAATTTTGTGTTTGTGGAAGTAGTAAGTTCATATTTTTAAGGATTGGTCTCATCTCTTTGTCAAGGGCATCAGGAAAGAGGTAAGCAGGATACTGGAGAAGCATTTGAAGAGAGATTGATTTCAAATTTGATGACCATGAAAATTTTATTCAGTCCGAGAAAGGCATTTCGATTTTTGAAAGCCACTATTTTTCATTGCCTTTTTTTGAGTAAAATAAAATGAAATTTGGAAAAACCAAAACATGGGTTTTCTTTGGAATGAACCTATTTAGGCTTACTACTGGCAATTTTCTTAAATTCATTTCTATTTGGGATATTTTTATGGTTCTTTTGACCCCTATTTTGTAGATTGTGTGGGTAAACCAGTGGCTAAATTGAAAGAGAATGCCTAGACATAAAAAAATTTGCTTCTTTCAGTGAGATGTAAGAGCAATTGGATATTGGATTGTTTGAGTAAAATTGTTGATATTGCTAATTTGAGAGGGACATGAATCCTGTGTCAGAATGTATTGCAAAATTCAAGTTTTATTTGTTATCTTCTTTGAAACTGCTAATCCAGAATGATATTTTGGCATTTTATCATGAGAGGAGGACAATGTAAAGTTTTAAAATTTGTATGTTGATGGTGAAACCTCATCACACATTGGAAAAATTCTTGTTCCCATCACTCCAGAATACATAGCCCAAGCCATAATTTTTCCACTGATAGGTAAAGAATGTCCTCTACAAGAAAAGAGAAGAAGTACAAGAAGGTATAGATATCCTTTTATAGGTATCTCAAGAGAAAGCTTCATCTTCAAAGGTCAGAGCCATAGGCACATCAGCAAGCCAATCAGCATATAGAAGAAAAAGGTCAAAAGGAAGAAACAAGCATGAGGACATGCTTGAAGATCAGCAAGGGGGAGATGTTGGCCCTGAGTTTTGGTCTATTTTTGCTTAAGGAAACTTACTTAATCCTTATATTTTCCTTCCATTTTCTATCACATCCATCTCATTTTGATGTATTTTATGGATATTCAGGTGTTTAATTTTAATTTTTCAATTTCTAGAAGTTTTTATGAAAATTGAGTTTCAAGTGCAATTTTGGACTCAATCAGAAATTCCCGTAATAACTATATGGATGACATGTTTGCAGGACACTTGGGCTCGAGTTGGATGCATGAATGGAAAGCTTGGAAGCTAGGACCGAGCTAACTCCACTTGGTTCGGTGAAAACATTATTTATTAGGCCTGGTCAAGGCTAGTCAAACATGACTAGTCACTAGAAAATCCCTAAGAAATAGGGTAGTTTTGAGATTTTATTGGATTGACCATATTTCTTGGGATGAATTGGATGAGTTTTACCTGGATAGGTGGATATGAGTAAATATGAGTGTTAGAGATAATATAGACCAGTTTGTTTCACAAAAATCCTATTTAAAGCCAAGACTTTGATGGCTTATATATGTAACTTTTGTATAATTTTATGCTGAGACACTTTGGAGTTGGAAGCTAATTTAAAGAACCTATATCATTTCAATTTGTTGTTCATGCTTAATTGATTTACTAAATTTTTTGTAGTTGAGATTTCTTCAAGTGTGCAAGGCAAGGGTGGAGGGCCCCCACACCAAGCTAAGTGCACATATTGGTTCAATTTTCATAGTTTTCATAGATTAGTTCTTGTTTCAAATGTATTTAGATGTGTGGTGATTGCTAAATGAATATTGGTTTAATTCTAATCTACATATGAAGAGACACACAGGAATTTAAGTTAAATTCCCCTTCTATTTGATCTTGAACTAAAACTGAATTTCATTCTCCTTTTCTTATTTGAAGTTATTTATGCATTTCTGGTTTGAAGCAATGGTGATTGTGATATAGTGGGATTGTGAAGAAGGACAATCTGGACCTCCTTAGTTAGGAGCCTCTTCTTTTACATCTTCTGCATCATAAACCATTGTTAATTAGCACTCTTAGATTTACTTTCATGAAAGTAGTATTGTAGGGAAGGACAGTGTTGTAGTTCTGATACCACTTGTTGTGTATCTAAACCGGAGTAGAAATAACCCAAGAATAATAATATAGAAATGATAGAAATGAATCTTTATTATCAAACCCTTAAGGTAGGGCAACACCATACAATCACTCCTTAAGGAAGGAGAATACTCCACAAGCCAGATGCCTGTTCATACAAGAATATTTCTCTTCATATCTCTCCATGTG
>APFE031004012.1:0-11270 GCA_000404065.3 Pinus taeda | reverse complement strand
GGATAACTTCTCAAAATTTGGAAGGCAATTAAATGAACTCTGAGTAGCCTTCTTCGCTTAGAGACTGTTAAGCAAATATGGAGCATTGCAGCATGCAAAGTATGACATATTTGGCCTGTAAATGTCAATCATGAAATATGAGTAACCTGCTACAGTAGGAGGCTAACAGTGGCTCCACTTGGGGATGGGTTCTCCTTGTGAGAAGCCAAGAACAGCAGGTCAGAATGCCTTAGTCTTTAGTTGTTGCTGTTTTCTACAAAATTATCTCCGCCGGCTGCCTTATTAATCCTACCTACCTACCCTAACCAGCACTTACTTTGCTGTCAGGTGAGATCAAATAACCAGTGTAGCCACTTAAGCAACTGAAGAAAAGAATGAACTCGGTGACTGATTGTTAATGAACTTAAAAGCATCATTCGGTCATGTGCCCTCATAATCAAAATTGAGGCATAGAAAGGCTGCTGCTGATGTATTTGGCTCTCACAGAGAAAGCATGCTAAAGAACTTGAGTTAAGAAGAAGTTCCATGTAGTCTGAAATAGGATCAATAAAAACATTGTGTAGGATAGTTTCTTCTGGGCCTTCATGGTCAGATGGAACAGCTGCATCTTCGGTAATAAGCCCTGCAACTAATTCTTCTATCTTTGCTTTGAAATCAAAATTATACTCCATTTGTGAATCAGAAGGTAGAACTATTTTCCTCTGACTTGGGGAAGGAAGACTTCGGCAGAATTCTTGGCCTTCTTGGTCAGATGGAACAGCTGTTTCCTCAGTAATAAGCCCCGCAACTAACCCTTCTGTCTTTGCCTTGAAACCCAAATCATACTCAATCTGTAAGTCAAAAGGTAGCACTATTTCCCTGTGGATTGGGGGAGGAAAAATTTGGAAAAATTCTTTAGGGTCGCGGAAACTATATCATTGTATTTGAGATTCCAAGAGTACAATTTCATTTTCATATCTTTCAACAACTAACTCAAGAAAAAGTTTATTCGGGCAGCCTGCTATTTTTAACAACACCGATTTGAAAAATTCTTCATTAAGCTCAAATTATGATAAACTTTTCCTGAATTCATCTAAAGCTTCATCAAATGAAAGATCTTCCAAGAACTCGGTCATTCTGTCTCACTGTTAATGCTTTGGAATATGGACTATTTGGTTGAACTATTTCAGGACTAGCAACAGCTTGGTATTCTTTTTGCTTTTGTTTTCTAATGATCTTAGGAATTAAATTCGGATTTTCAACAACAGGTGGGCTGTTTGGATCAGGATTTGATCGTGTATTACGCGTTTGCTTCTTAGGAGCCAGCTTCTAATATATTTTTTTTTTGGGAAATTTTCTAAAAATCGCAAGAACACAGGTCGACTGAGACTTTCACAAGTCGGTTTCTTCCTCTGTAGGGCTGCGGATTGGTTTTATGAATTTATCTGAGGAGGTCCCCAACAGAGTCGCCATTATGTTATCACTCAGGTTGTCCCTAGGCTCCTTATAGGGATACGGCCGAGGTAACCACAAACCAATCTTTGGATTGCAGGTTCTAGCCCACCTGCAATCAGAGAGGGCTCTCTCTTTAATGATTCAACTTTGATGATGATTTTAGGCTAGCTTTTGGCTCGAGGGTTTTTTGTTTTGGTTTGGATGGAAGGTAGAAATCTCAAGCAAAGAGGCAAGGTAAGGTGTGATAAGTTTCAAACCATTGGGCGTGGAGTCATGGATTAAGGCTTGCTATTGCGTCTTCTTGATCACAAGAGGATTAAGGAGCGAGATAGCCACACATGACACAATTAATAGTCTACCGAAGGGATGGAATGATGGGAATCATGGATGAAAGGTAAAGGAGAATCATTTCATCATGCTGAACAAGGGGAGAAATGGATGAATGGTGATCTAGGAGCAGTTAAGAATTCCTAAATTCTCATTCATATTTGAAAGAAACAGTGTAAACAATATCATTTAAGTATACATGCTCATAGCTATTTCTGATGAAAACATAGAAAAATGCAGAAATTGAACTTAAGGTGTAGTGAAACAAATCTTAAGCTATTCTTTTTTCCTGCAATTTAGAAGGCAGAACGGTGGTAAAAACATGAAACTTAACAGAGGAGATAAACACTTATTGAATCATGTAGAAGCACAGGAATTCCGTAATCACTCCTTGGCCAATTGAACACATCAAGCAGTTTCGAAATCCACACTCTCAGCAATCTTTGATTATAGAAAGTATGACAGTTACAATGCGGGTCTCTGCTTGGAGAAAATGTTGGGAAGAAAATTAAGCAATGTGTTCGACTCACTAACTAACCAACCTACCAATCAACCAACCCCTCACTACATTGTTCAGGGTGGTATATATAAGCAAAATATCAGAAGGACATTCATTACAATTGACCTAAACAGGTCTGCTAGAAAATCTCTTCAAAAATCTAAGTGTTGCTGGAATTAAATGCAGGTAAGTCCTTTTGGCTACGCTAGAGGCAGCTGAATCAGAAAAGACTACAATGTGGCCCTTGGAAGCTTGATGCGGTGCTGCTGGGATGATTGTGCTTCGGGATCTGTAGTTCTGCTCCGGTGCGAGCTAAATGTGCAATGATTATGATTTGAGGGCTTTGAGTAGCTTTGCCCTCTCTCTTTGACTCTGCTGGAACTTATTAAATATTCCCCTGCTTCCGGCCGCTGCTTAAGATTTTCACTGATACTCTTTGCCGCTACATTGATGGCTTCCGCCGCCTACTGATACTCTTTGACACGCTTTCTACCTGATGATTTGATCTGATACACTTTAAACTCTGTCATTTATTCTCTGTTGTCTTTAAACCGGATCAATTTGGCACAATCGGGCGATTTTCGGGATTTTTCGGCGCACAACGGGCCAAGGAATCAAAAGATTCCCCAAAGATTCCCCGAAACGGCCTATTTCCTGTAGCGATACGCGATTAGCGCTCCGCGCTAATTGCGCACCGAAAACTGCCTTTGTTTCTTGTTCTGGAGCTCCAAAGTGCGATTTCTCTTCCTGCGCAAATTTTCGGCTTTCTGGCTGCTGACGTCAGCATGACGTCAGTAGTACGGCAGATGATGTCAGCCTATGGTGGGTCCCTGGTATGGAAGTGACATGGCGAGGTGTTGATATTGAAGGCGATGCGATGAACTTCTCTGATGCGATCGCAATATCGCATCGGTGGGGAAACGGGAAGGTGTTTCAGTTGGACATTTGGCACTTGCGACCGCCGATCGCCGATATCGCGATATCGCGTCGGGTGGTGACGGATGGGTCATAACTTGCATGGAGAGGAAACTGCGATCTTGCGATGCGATCTGGCTTTCTATGGTCTGTGGAGTGTTAAGGAAGTCAACAAGGGGTTTGTTGCGGTCGGAAGGAGTAAGTAAGTGGGTGCGATAGGCGTTTGAGGCTTCGGTAGGTGTCCGATCACCTCAAAGGAATTTTATACTCTGGAAGGAGTCCATTGTATTTTGAAGATGGTTTGAAGGGGCAGCACAAGGGTTCTTGCTAAGTTTCAGGTAAACTAAGCAATTCCCAGGGGTACTTATGGTTATTTTTCAACCAGGGGGAGGGATATTTACATAGGGGATGATTTACATAATTTTAGTACGGGGACAGGGAAAATATAAGGAGTTAAATAATAATGTCAGTGGTTAATATGGAGATGGTAAGAAAGCACTAAGTTTCAGAAATCTTAGGCTACAATGGGGGAATAGAATCTTATAAAGGGGATATGGAATTCCTTTGAGTAAAGCGGATCTTCACCCAAGCTAATGATATGAACATGGTGGAACCTAGAGGTATCAAGCAGATCTTGACCTCATTTGGGGAAGTTAGTTAATGATTGGGGGGGAAATGGAGAAAGGGAGTTAGTTATAGCTGTTTTTGAGTTTTTCGCCTAGAACTGCCTACTGATTGTGTCTTGAGTAAAGATGACACCCGGAAATCTGGAACTAATCAGCAATTAGGATTCAGCAACCTCAAAACTACCTACCCAGCCTACTTACCTAACATTTTTTCTTCTTTTGATTTGGGTGCACTTAGAATTGCAAACCCATCATTCCAATTTTTCTTTTCATGCTTTCCTATCTACAGACTACCCTTATTTCATCCGAGGGCCCAGATTAAGCTTTTGGGCTCCTTTGATTCTCTACCTATCTAAGAATCTACCAAGATTAAGCTGTTTGGACAAATTTACGTTCTCTATATTCTAAAATAGGAAATTTAAACCTAGGGAGACGAAGATTAAGCTGTTTGGACCTCCCTTTAACTGAAACTTGGCGATACCAGGATAACTTCTCAAAAATTTGGAAGGCAATTAAATGAACTCTGAGTAGCCTTCTTCGCTTGGAGACTATTAAGCAAATATGGAGCATTGCAGCATGCAAAGTATGACATATTTTTCCTGTGAAAATGTCAATCATGAAATATGAGTAACCTGCTGCAGTAGGAGGCTAACACCCCGTACGTCCCAGGGTAGTGCGCAACTGTTTCACACTTTGCGGCGCTTCCGAATTCAAAATCATTGCAGTCTTCACGGGATCTACTATCAATCCCTATCTGCAAACCACATGTCCCAATAGGTTCCTAAATTGAATGAGGAACGTACACTTCTTGAGGTTAAGAGTGATTTGGTATCTTCAGTAGGTATCCAACATTAAGCATAAGCTCGCTACGTGGTGCTTAACTAGCCCAAATACAGTCCAATCATCAAAATAAACCTCCAAGAACTTGCGAATATATTTCTTGAATGTTGCAACAACCACACACGAAAAGATGGCTAGTGCATACTTCAACCCAAACGGAATGGTAGTGTATTGAAAGAAACTCCACTGACTCCCGTGTGATTTTGATCTGGTGGTACCCTGAGAACCCGTGAGTGAAAGAATATGCTTCCTGCCCACCGACATTGTCCAACACCTCATTTGTGAATGGATTTGGGAATGGATCATGCATGCACGTGTCATTCAATTTTCTTAGATCCATGCATATTCTTATCTTGTCCTTCTACTTCTTTCCCTGTACAACCATTAGACTTACCCAATTTGATTCTTCCACTCGCTCAGTGATTCCTTCTATGAGCATTTTGTCTATTTCTACGTGTACCTTTTCCTTGCATTTCAGATTTAAGTGATAAGGCCTCTGTTTAACTGGTTTCACGTCGGGTTTTAACGTGATCGTTGCCATTCCTAAATCTGATGATTTAGTTTAATTCCATAAATTTGGTTGGGAATAAGTCTTGGTACTCGCAAAGTAACTTAGCGATCTTATCCACTGTCGCATAATCCTAGTAGTCATTGAGTGTTGCAAACTTAGGTTTGGCCTTCGTACCAATGTTCACCTCCTTCATTTTTATCGGTGCGGTTATGTCAAGGTTCTCAATCTGTGGTCCTTGAACCTCACGATGGCCTTCTGTTTCGGGAATGTTAATTTTCCACGGATCTTCATCTTCTTCTTTAGCACTTACATTACAACATTACAGCGCGCAACTCAATTGAGTACCCGTTGAGGTTGAATCGATTCTACTGGCTCCTATGGTATCTTAAAGATAATTGTTTTTACCTGTTGTAGCAGTTCATCAATGTTGTCCCACCATCTATCCTTAAAACTGAAGGTCATCATGAAAAATTCACGTAGGATATCCCATTCACTTATCCCATGGCGGAGCTCCATCTCTATATACTAATTCATGGGTATAACACCTAGGGTATGACAGAATAGGTGCACCCACTCAGGCTGTGGCATTTCTCCATACACCTTCATCCATTTGGCCAAGTCTGCATGCAAACCATCCCATCCATCATACTTGTCTCTTAGTTGCATCTTAAGCTTCCCAAACCATGTGCGCATCATCCTCCTACATGCGTGCTAGACTTCAAAGCTTCCTTTGTGCATGCCCCACCACCTTGCAGGAGTATCACACAGTACCCAATTCAAGGCCTAGAAACATTGATTTTTCGGCACCTTCCCTTCAAATCTGTCGAATAAGGCACCTACCTCACTTAACCCATCATAAATAGGCAGATCTCTCACTTCTGTCGAGACGTAGCACAATGATCTTGTCATCATATTACATTTAAGCATGGTTACCTCATGTAGCCGGTTCTGGCATCGCTCTATCTCGTCATCCGAATCTGACGTATAGTAGCTTTCATGCTCCCATGAGATCCAATTTTCCGTGGTGGGATTTACCCAATCTTGCTCTCATGTGGTTATTATGTAGATGCAGTACAAATCATCATCACTATCACAGTCGTTCACCGACTCTGTGTAGATGGGAGATGGTACATTTGTATTGACTACAGATAATTGAATAAAACCACTCTCAAAGATTACTTCCCCCTTCCTTTCATCAATAAGGTACTCGATTCCCTTGCTGGTAGAAAGTACTTTTCTTTTCTAGATGACTTTAACAGATATAACTAGATACAGATAGCACCCGAGGATCAAGACAAAACCACTTTTACATGTCCATTGGGTACATTCATTTACCGAGTGCTTCCCTTTGGGTTATGTAATGCCTCGGCTACCTTTCAGAGGGCAGTCTTGGCTATTTTCGCTGACCTTGAGTGTGTAGAAATCTATATGAATGACTTCTTTGTGTTTGGTGATTCATTTCAGGAAGTCCTCAAGAATCGAGAAAAAGTGCTTCTTCACTACCAAGAAGCTCATCTCTCCTTGAGTGACAAGAAATGCAGATTAATGTGCAAGGCGGGAGTGGTTCTTGGCCATCTTATTTCCAATAAAGGTATCCATGTTTACCCTGCAAAGATAGAAGTCATTTTGAGTCTCCCTATACCCAAAACTCAAAGGGAAGTGAGAGCTTTTCTAAGACATGCGGGCTACTATAGGAGATTCATTGAGAATTTCTCAAGCATAATTACCCCCCTTTCTGACTTTTGGCTAAAGATAGTGAGTTTTCTTGGTCCACAACTTGTCAACAGTACTTTGAGACATTGAAGGAAAAATTAGTCCAGGCACCAGTTTTGAGAGGACCAAACTGGTCCCTTCCATCTCATATTTCCTATGATGCCTCAGATACTGCTATTGGCGCAACTTTAGGAATAGAAGAAGACAGACAAACTTATGTTATTTATTTCATTAGTAAAATCTTGTCACCCACTAAGCTCAATTATACAGTTACTCAGAACGAGTTTTTAGTTGTAATTTTTCTATTAATAAATTTAGACATTATATTACAGGATATGAATTCTTTGTACATATTGACCATTCTGCAATAAGATATCTGATGAGTAAATCATTAACTAGTGGTAGAGTGACTAGGTGGTTACTATTTTTACAAGAATTTAATATTACTATTGTTGATAGGTTAGGAAAATAAAATGTAGTGGCAGATTACCTTTCAAGTTCAAATAATCCCGGTGAAGCAATTCTTGTTGATGATGATTTTCCTGACGAACATCTTTTTGTTGTGTCAACAAAATCCCCATGGTTTGCTGACATACCTAACTATTTAGTCATTGGAAAATTACCACCTCACTTATCTGCTCATGAAAAGTGGAATATCATTCAGAAAAATGTTACATATTCCTGGATCGAAGGAGATCTCTTTTACACCAGAGCAAATCTCATTATCCATAGATGTGAAAGAGATGAAGAAGTGTTTGATATTTTAAAATCTTCCCATGATAAACATTATGGGGGTCACTTCGTTGTTAAGCGGACTACATAAAAAGTGTTACGAGCTGGCTATTTTTGGTCTTCCTTGTTTAAGGATGCTAAGCAAAATGTCAAGCGATGTGATAGTTGTGAGCAAATTGGCCAGCCTAATCAAACCAATGAAATTCCTTTATGTCCTCAGGTTATGATTGAGCCTTTTGAAAAATGGGCCATTAATTTCGTAGGACCAATAAATCCAACATGATCAAATAAAAAGCATATTTTGGTTTGTACAGATTTTGTTACAAAATGGGTAGAAGCTAAAATTGTTTCTTTTGCTACTGAAAGAGTTGTTGTTGATTTTCTTTTCACTGAAATCTTTACTATATTTGGTATGCTTAGAGAATTTTTTTCTGAAAATGGACCACAGTTTATTTCTAATATGGTATAGGGTGTGATGGAGCAGTATATAATACCACATAGGAAATCTATGCCGTATCACCCACAAGAAAATGGTCAGGTGGAGTCCATGAATAGGGTGATTGAGTCCATCCTCACAAAGATGATAAATATGCACATAAAGGATTGGGCTGAAAAATTACTGGAAGCATTGTGGGCCTATTGAACGACTTGGAGAAGTAACACTGGACACACACCATATGATTTGGTGTATGGAAAACAAGTCATGTTGCCAATAGAACTGCAGATCAACACTTTTAGAACTACAGTTCAATTGGAGCTAGATCCCTCTAAAGCACAGTAGCAGTGTCTTCTACAATTAAACGAGTTATATGAACTCCTAAGGGATGTTGTTCGATAGAACATCTTGGTTCAATAGCAGCCCAAGAAGTGGCAAGACAAGTTCATTCAGAAGAAGCAACTCCAACCAAGTGATTGGGTACTCCTTTACTCTTCTAGATTCAAATATTTTAAAGGAAAATTCTATACACGTTGTATGGGACTCTATGAGGTAGTCAAAGTATTCGAAAATGGAGTGCTAGAAATCAAAACTATTGATGGAAAAAATTCTATGTTCCTAGTAAACGGGCATAAATTGAAGTTATATTTTCGGTCCCTCACTAAAGAAGATTTTTTGCAGCAAGTCCAACAACCATTGGAAAAGGAGTTGGTAGGTGGTAACACCAACCTGTTGAAGATTTGATTCCTTCTTTTCCCTTATTGAAAAAATAATAAAAGAAAATAAAAAGAAAAAAATGACAAAAATAATAAGTATAAAAGGAAAAATTTCCTGTAATTATGAAAATCATTTGATTGACATGATTCGAGATGGATCAACCTGAAAACCAACATGCTGGTAGGAAGATTGAAAATTCAAATAAAAATGGAATGTTACTTGATTATTATATACGTTGGCTTCCACCAAGAAGAAGCAAGTTCACGAAACCGAGCACTTGCCCAAGTTTGGGGTAACTAGCATGGACATCTTTATGCAGGTAAACGCTTACTTGCCTTTGCAGTTATTTTTTCCTACACCACTGTAGGCAGATTTCAAGGTTAAAACTTTTCCTTTCTTCTATTTCCCATTTTGAAAATTTCCAGTAGTTTCTTTTCTAAAATCCCCAACGAATTACCTTCCACTTTCTTCTAAGAAACTACCCTTGCCCAATTTCTTAAATCCCTCTTTTCCCTTCAAATTTTTTCCCACATCCTGTTTCATTCATGCCTCTTGGTGATATTGTTTAAGGAATCCCTGCAGTAATGTTCCTTCCCATTCTAAGAAAAAAAATAAAAAATTTACCCTTTCCCAATTCTTTATTCCCTCATAAATTGATTGCAGAATTTGATGCAGTCAATCCAGAAGGCATGCTCGTGAATCACCAAAGGATGGAGAATAATTTTTTCTTGTATGATGAGGCAAAAAAATTTAAGTCCAGCTAGAGAATTATGTTCTATCATACTTTCTAATTTGGTAAAATTCCCTGGTGCAAGGTGCGTAGTGCAAGCAGGTTTAGTTCAGGAACACATCTGATTGTGAAAGCAAGTAAAATTCACACCATCCAAGAGTGCTTTATCAAGGATATTTGTGGATCTTTACTTTACTACACATGAGTACTAATATATCATAGAATTGCATGTTTCAATTAATACTCTGTTTCATCATTTACTGTCTTAGGAAAAATCATTAAAGTGCAAGGTATTTTTGGCATTATGACACAGGCTCGGCACTATGGCGCAAGTATTGTCCTTGATGGTAACTCACTCGGCAAATCATTCAAATGATAGTTCAGGTTCATAGGCTCTCAGAATAAAGGAAAAGAAGTTATACACAGGTTCCCATTGACCAAGCTGCATATACATGCAGGATCACTGATTAAAAGGCGCATATGCATATGCACGCACTTTCATGGATGGAAAAGGGCGTACTTGTTTTTGGTCCTTGGTATTTGGACCTATGGTTTTGGACCATGGTATCTCGTCCGAAGTGTTGAACCCAAGTATTTGGACCCAGGTATTGGTTCTAAGAGGTTTTGGACCATGGTATTGAGTAAGGCCTAAGACTATAAAAGGGGAAGGAGATCATTAGGCAAAGGCACTCAAGAATTGAATATCTTATGAAGAACAAGATCTAGAATATTGGTCATTGGGTTATGGTGCATATCTAGATCTAAATCGAGGAGGAACTTAAGCACTAGAAGAAGGATAAGTTCTATTGATGGGTCAAGATCTCAAGGCTTGAAGAGAAGTATCTTTGTGTGATTTTGATCTGTTATATTTGGTGCATGACTTGATCTATAAATCTGATGATCTGAGTATAGCTGATGTCTGAATAATTGAAAAGGGTAAATTATCTTTTATAGATCTGTACGCAAGTTCAACATAGAAACATTGTGTATACACGCTGGTTTGGTAATTCAAAATGACATATACGCAGGTTTGCCTTAATATAGCATCATATGCATGCAAGTTCTACATATTGAAGTAGTGTACGTCTCATAAAATATGTTTTAGCTACTTCTGCTTATTTCTGTAGTGTTCTGGGTTTAGGATTAGTTTATGGTTACTGTTACTATATTCTGGTTACAACATTCAGAGAAGTGAGTGTTTGATTCAGTTTTTGGTTGGTGCAAAGGAGATTGGTTGATGCAGATATTTGATTGATGTTATTAATGGATCCAGTCTGAAAATTTATGAAACGTGGTCAGTGGAAGAAAAGAGAAGGTTGTAGCCTTATGTAGGTCAACACCTACGTACTAGTGCATTAGCTAGTACAAGAGCTAAGGGGGTTGTAGCTCCCTTCCAGGAGAAGCTGGAGAATGAGAGAAGGTTGTAGCCTTCTGCAAGTAGAATCCTGCGTACTGGTATAAGACTGCACCAATACAGAAATATTGTAAAAAGATGTTTCTTATTAAAAGAAGATAGAGACGAATTGCAGCAGGTGGTTTTCACCCACATTGGGTTTCCACCTTATATCTTGTGTTCATGTGTGTGATTGCCTATACTGTTTACTGCACTTGATTACTGTTTTATGGTTCTGATACATAGATTAAGATCATCGAACTAAATTAGAAGTCTGCAAGATACACGCGGTTTTCTCTAAACAAGTTGCATATATACGCAGGTTTAATTAACAGAAGTAGCGTATATCAATTTGTTTATGGAAATGAAAATTTTTTAAATTGCTAATATTGATTCA
>APFE031004008.1:25023-42513 GCA_000404065.3 Pinus taeda | reverse complement strand
AGATGTGAAAGAGAGGGTTTCTTACTAGTCCATACCTCTTGTGGAGTCTTATCCTCCAACGATGATGAAGGTGACCTGTTGACTAGGTAACATGCAGTATCCACCGCCTCTGCCTAGAATTCCTGTCCTAACCCGACACCACTAAGCATGCTTGTTGCCCTTTCCATCAATGTCTTATTCATTCTTTCTGCAACTCCATTTTGTTGAGCTGTATATGGAGTAGTATTTTACCATGCTATACGACACTTCTTACAGAATTCTTCAAATTCCTTGCTGCAAAACTCTCCATCATTATCTATCCTCGGCACCTTTATCTTCTTCTCTGTCTAGTTTTCCACCACAGCCTTAAATTCTTTTAACCTGTCAAAGACTTCAGATTTCTTCTTAAGGAAATATATCCATGTATTCCTTGAGAAGTCATCTATAAATGATACATAGTACACATACTTACCCAGTGATGGAACCTTCACAGGTTCAAACACGTCACTATGCACAAGTTCTAATATCTATTTCACCCTCTTACTACCAGAGGGGAAACTCACTTGATTCTGCTTCCCATATACACAATTTTCACAGAAATCAAAATCTAGAGAGCTATTACTCATACCCTCTACCATACCCTTACCATGAAGTATCCAAAGGCCCTTTTCTCCAATATGTCCAAGCCTTTAATGGCATAGCATGGTCTTCTCTCCAGAGACCACTAGATTTTCTGCTCCACTTTCAGGAACCACAGAACTAGTGCACCCATCAATAACAGTGCTACCTTGCAGCTTGTGCAGAGTTCCAATCCAAACTGCCTGCATCAATATCGGTGCTCATCGAACCATCTTGTAGGTATCCTTCTCGAAGACTGTTTTTACACCTGCATCATCTAGCTTGCTAACAAAAATCAGATTTCTAGCTAATGCAAGAATATGTAGAACACTTGGAAGTGTTCTAACCCTTCCACCTTGCAACTTCAACTTTACTTTTCTGCAACCAACGACTAGCTTTCCTGTCATCCCTCAAGAAAACATCACCAACATCATATTTCTCATACTCGCAGAACCACTCTCTATGGGGAGTGAAGTGAAAGTATGCACCTGATTCAATCAACCATGCCTCATGATCTACATGTGTACTTGAAGAAGCCAAGTACACATCCCCACCTTCATCTGAGGTGGTTTTCACCTCTACAGAAGGAGCCTCATCAGATCCCTTTCCTTTTTCAAGAGCTTTAGATTTACAATCCCTTTTGTAGTGCCCTTCTTTTCCACATTTCAAGCACACCACCTTTACAGGTTTTCCTGGAGATTTAGATCTCCCTTTAGATTTAGATCTCCCACTCGATGACTTATTTTTGTTTCTGTTCTGGGTCCACCCTCGTACAAACAAGACATCACCATTTTGGCTCTCCATATTTTTCCGTCTCATCTCCTCCGTCAGCAAGGATGAGACTATTTCATGAAAATGCAAGGAAATTGCATTGCTACCTATTGCAATAACCAGACTATCCCACGAATCTGGTAGAGAACACAACAAACTGATGCACTTATCTTCATCTGAAATTTTAATATCAACAGATTCTAATTGACTTACCATAGTATTAAATGCATTCATATGCTCTATCATCGAGTCTCCATCTTTCATCCTCAGGTTATACAACTTTTTCTGCAGGAACAATTTATTCACCAGAGACTTAGATTGGTACAAAGTCCCTAACTTGTCCACAAAGCCTTCGCAATAGCTTCCCCTGATACATTCAGCAATACTGAATCTAAGACACACAATCGTATTGTGCTCTTTACCTTCCGATCCAACTTATTCCATTCTTCATTGGACACTCCCGTTGATTTAGTACCTGGATCTAACGTGATCCATTGGTCTTTATCTATCAACAGATCCTCCATCTTGAGTTTCTACAACTCAAAAATCTGACCATTAAATTTCTTGATCTCTATCTTTCCACTACTCTCCATCTTCTTTCACCACCAGAATCGATCTCACAGATCTCCCACTGAACAGGGTCTACCACAGGCCTGAGTGAAACCCCTCAGCAACAAAGCCATCTCCTTGAAGCCAAAGCAACTCTGATGCCAAATGTAGGTTTTAACCCTGTACAGAAATTACCTGCATACGAATTCTAAAGCACAGAAAATAAACAATGTGATATCATAACACATAAAACACATATACACAAAGATTTTCCCCTGGATCCCAAAACTGGGACTACCAACTTGATTTTTCATTATGTTCCTTTCAATGTTACAATACATATTTATACATGCTGAAGTATCCAATACCATGGACCGAAAACCATCGCGTCCAGTACCATGGACTGAAAACCATCACGTCCAATAACATCGACCAAAAACCATCACGTCCAAAAAACATGTGCGAAAATCATGCACAAAACCATAGGTGGGTCTGCCCAACCTAACATAGGGTCCAAAACCAAAATTTTCCAGGGTGCTGCCCCAGACCCCATAAAGTGGGGTTACATGTGCCCTTCAAACCCCCTATTAACTATGTGGAAAGAATATAACACAACCCAACAAAAGTTTCAGAATGAAAACAGATAGGCTTACCATGTTGCATGAGGACCGCACCCATGGTGTAGTCATTAGCATTAGTTTTGATCTCAAATGATTATCTCAAGTATGGAAGTGCAAGTATTGGGGCTGAATGATATTTTCATTCAATGAATCAAATGCTTTTTGTTGCTTGCCTCCCCACTGGAAGAATTTTTTCACAATAGTCAATGAATGCAAAGGAGTTGCAATAAAAAAAAAGCTAGCAATAAACTTTCTCCAATATTGGGCTGCTCCTAAAAAAATTCTTACCTCAGTAACTGTTTTGGGCTTTGGCCAATTCACAATGACATCAACCTTGTAGGGATCTATTTTCAATTCACCTCCTCCAACAATATGACCCAAATACACTAAAGAAGTTTTTTCAAACTAACACTTTGACATATTTAAAAACAATTGTTCTTTCTTCAAGACGTAAAGTGTTGGGTTATTGGGGCCTAACCCAGGTTCAGAGTTGATTTAGCCAAACAAATATCAGCACTACTATCCCTTTCGGTAATAGTCCACGGAGCGTGGACTGAGGTCTCACCCGAAGTAGTATGGGAGGGTGCTACAACTAGGTTTCCGCACCCTGGAGATGTCTGATGAGTTCAAGTGGTTCGTGGTTTGACCCTATGCGCAAGTCGCTACGCACACTTTCCCTTACCTAACAGCTCCATAAACTGCCTACATGCAGCCCTACTCAGGGGATGAATGCTATGCTTCTGCGTTATTACCCAAGACTTTACTGGTATTCCAATGTTAGTTGATTATCTTAGCCTACTTGCATGCTTTAAGTTATACTTAACAACATAAACCATTCATACAGGAGTGCGCAGTAAATAAACAGTATATTTGCAAATTATGTCAAACATGCATTAACCCAAGAACAGATACACATAATTATGATAAAACTTTTCTTTATTAATTCCTTCCTCGGTTACAGGCTCGACTCCGCCCTGCGCACTCAGCTACAGGGGTTTGCGCACTCAGCTGCAGACTACTAGGCCTTTGCGCACTCAGTTGTAGAACCTTCTCCTACTCTACGACCCAAAGACACACTTTACACTTGTGACTCAATCACTTAGACTTGTTATTCTTCTCTACCATTTTTATTTTACACTTAGAGCCTCGCTCTATTTATACAATCCCATGGTTCGCGGACCATGGGTAGGTCTATCCATCCGACATTACATTACAAAACTAGGGTGGACAACCCTGTGACTTTATTATACTTTCGTGCCCTGCACCCGCAATTCACGGAGCTTTACAACAAAATTCGGTCAAAAATTGGGTTTTGAGCCCCAAAACATGCCTTGGGGGGATTCAACGCCCTATAGGCCCACAACACAAACATCGTGACTTGCCCTCAAGTCACACTGTCGGCGCGATGATCTTTGCCAGAGTCCCTCCAATTATTCTTGAACTGTGCAGAGGTCAACAACACACTGAGCTGCTACTTGCTGGATCTGCTGCATGCATTGTTCCGAGACTTTTGTGTCTGGAGTGCTTCTCTGCATTAATGTGTGCATCCCCTGTATGTGCACGAGCTTGCCTTCGATGTTTGCCATGATGGTGAAGGCCTCATCGATCCAAGGCTGGACGCATGCTTTTAGGACTGCCTCCTTATGTCATGCAACGTCCACCTGCTTCTTCAGTGCTTTAGCCTGCTGCATCTGTGCCAGCCTCTGGGTGAGGACCAGTGTCTGCGCAGTTCCTTGGATACTGTCATATTGTTGTTGGAGTTCTCGCGCCTCTGTCTCTAAGCGCTGGATGTTGGGGTCCTCCTGTAGAGTTGTGAGGACCTCAAGTGATTCTTCCAACATGCTGGTGCAGTATCGCACTGCATCTTCGATTTCCTCCAATCACATTGTGATAGAGCTAGCTCACTGCTCTCTAACTTCCAGGGGAGTGGATGGGTATGCCTTTAACCGCAGCTCCGCGATATGAAGATTCAACTCTAGCTAAACCTTTTTTGTTTCTTCCCTGGCCTCGCAGGCTCCTGCTACTAACCTGTGGATCCGCACCTCCAATGGTATATCTACTAGGATGGCCAGCTCTGGGATGCTTCAGCAAGCGTCGTCTATCACTTGCACTAGTTGTTGATTTTGCGACACCAATTTGTTGCGCTGCAAGCTTAATTGTTCCATATTTATCTTCTGCTCGCTGAGGACTTGGAGCATGTGGCTCTCCCTAGCGTGCAGCTCTGCCATTATCACATCCTACAATAGATATAATGTCTCGCGCGGAAGGGCAGCTAGATTAACACCGAGACCTTTCATCCTGCTAATCGAAAACTTGTCGGCCTCATTTGATGTCACTAGAGCCCCTTCCAAAAACACTATTGTGTTCATCATCCGCGCGTGCAGCATCTACTTTGTTGCCTTGGATCCGATTGTGAGGTTGGTCGAAAGGGTACCAACCTAAGGGGGGCATGCCTGTAATTCCTACAATTGCACTCTAAGGGCCCCTAACACAATCTGGTTCTCCTACATGAAATATTGGAGAGCCTGAGTTGTGACATCACGCACTGTCTCTCCGATGTCATGCAGATCACCCTTGGTTAGGGTGATTGAGTCAATGGACAATTTCGAGGCCTTAACCTTCTTCCTCGACCCTGCTCGCTCTGCTGGGTGTTGGTGCTTCAATTGTGTGGATGCGGTCCATGGGTCTGCGCCTCCTTCTTCTATTTATGCTTCCTCTGCTACCTGCCCTTGCGAAGGCATTGCTTGGCCCTCGCCCGCCTTCGCGGTTGCTTCCTGTGCTGTTGCGGCCTTTTCCTACTCGACTACTTTATGTGCTGCTTCCCACGCTGCCCGCACTTCTGTTGCTGTTGTTTCCTTCCACCGTTTTTTGGCCAACTATGCGATGCGCAAGTTGGTATCATCTTTCTTCTTTTGTGTTTCCGATCTCTTGAGTTTTGCAATGTCTAGGGCACACCATTCTAGAGGCCATGCCTCCAAGACATTGGAAATGGTATCGTTAGTGGCTACAAAAGATAGCTTCATCCATTGCTTTGTCGGATCCTTGCACGCCTTGATATAGATGTTGTGCGTGTCTTCCTTGCATTTTGCAAAACTCTGCAGACTGTTGTAAACCGTGGGCGACAACCACGGCTTACAATTGATCCACATGCAGATGTTCATCTCCATAAGCACCCAGAAGATCTTATTGTCATGTATCCTTGTAGCATCATTCGTGGTCCAAAGCGAAGCGTACTTCATGACCTCTGGTAAATCTCTGTCATTTGTGGGGAATTGACTGTCCTCTGACAATTCCCCTACTATGAGTACTATGGACAACAACAACCATGCATAGTGGAAGGTTTTACCCTACTCCTGGGCTTCACGGAAATTCTCTAAAAAATTTGTGCAAAGGAATTTGGACTAGTTAAATTGGACCCCCTCCACACATTGCTCGACCAGTGCGACCACCGGCATAGGTACCTCATCTGTGCGGTACTTGCGCATAAATTTTCGTGTGAGGATTTGGGTTGCCACGTGTACTGCTTTTTCCTTGATACTAGAGATGGTGTAACCCCTCTTCTTCTTTTCCAGCTTATACTTCTTCTGCATGGCCTCTGCAATGGCCAAATCATTGCCCTTTCCTTCTGATATGGTTGCGAGGTCTTCTCCTTTATGTGGAAGCTAGGAGACGCGATGAATTAAGTCGACCGTGATGGGGATAGGCTCCTCCAGCCATAAACACCCATCATGCACCAGGCAGAGAAGCTACCTGATGACGAAAATGGTTATTGGGGTGCGGTGGAAATGTGGCACCCAAAGTAGATTTAGCAGCCCGACCTTCTCCACCCCGCGCAACCACTTTCGTGGCTCTAATGTTGTCACCACCCCCGCAGTGTTCTGCTTCATGAGGTTTCTGGTCTCAAGGTGAGGGAACTTCTCGTGGTTAGTGAGGTCCCAATCTTCAAATTTCATGGTCGGCACGCAGCCCAGGTGCGTGCCTTCAAACATAATGCCATCTGGGAGGAGCGGGGTCTGGAGCGAGCTCTTGGTCTTGTCCAGGTCCTTGGGCACTTTGGCCTTCCTTTTCATGGAGGGACATAGGCGGGTAGTTTTGTCACAGAGTTCTTAGGCTAGGTATCCACTTCTATGCCTTCATCTTCTTATTCTACGATGGTAAAATCCTGCAAATCTTCTTCCTCTTCGTTTGTTTCTATAGGGATGACTTTCCCTTTCTCCTCCATCGACAGTTTGCTACCCATTAGGTTCCGTGAGGACACATGTATGGGAGCCATTACTTGTTTATCCTTCTTGCGCTTTCATGTATGCGGTGATTTCGGGATCTCTGCCACAATCCTGACACCTTCTGGAACATCCCCCACAGTTAGGGCCTGTGTGGCCTCCTCGACGGTCACTTCTGTTATCCCCATACCATCCTTAGTTTCTTTCATTGTATCTGTGTTGCAATCTATCACTCATGAATTCAGGGGCTCAATCAACACTCGGCTCACAACACTTAGGGTTCTACTCAATCGCTCAATTCGCAAATGACCAATTGTTCTTTGCTAGGCAACCCTTTGTATTTTATAGCGCTTTTTGAATTCGAATTCGACTACTCCCCCCAATTCCGGTTCATTAATGCTTTCTTGGTGGCAAATTTTCCCAAATCTTTCCCATAAATTGCGTCTTAAATGCCTGCCACCCACTCCATTTGGCTTCAATTTGAGAATCCGATCATGAATAGTGACTTCAACGGTCACTTTCTGGCCAACCCGTCCCACAGTGCAACCCCCCATGCGCGGTTGCGGACCTTGTGACTCTTTTCTTTTGCGCGCATCTCCAATATCACGCAGCTCTCGGGCATAATAGTTTAGAGTCCCGCGCTGCCTTCCAACTGCCTGGAGCGCTAAGACTGTCCTTCCCTTGGCTAGTCAAGTAGCCACACCACCCGTGTGGAGTCCATCTTGCCCTCCATCATGGTTCCTGGAGAATCCCCAACTTTTATTGTTATGGCCAGCATCGTGCACTTCACCATTTGCAACGCACTACCCTCGTCACTATACTTAGCAATACGCAGTCCAATTCGAGGCATCAAACTAATCAATCCACAGAGATAGTTCTCAAACTTGTCAGTATGATCGTACGCACCTTGCCTTACCATCCTAGTTTTTCCGATGAGAAACTCTTCCTTTATCTCGTCCTCCAGCTTCTTGACTTCCGCGTCCACCAGCATGCTTTTCTTTCTTAACCGTACCCTATCTTCTTCAAGTTCTTGGAGTCTAAGTTTTTCCTGTTGGATTTCTTCCTTAAGTCCCATGTGTTTTGTTTCTTGCGGTTGTGTGATTTCTTCTTTCTGGGCTTCACAAACCATCGTATCTATGGGTGTTGCTATGTGCGAACTAGGTTTTGCATGCTCCATAGGGATTACAGCCTCTGCTTCATACTTCAGCTTTGGAAGTGCCCGCACGATCAGGGTTTTGCACATGGTCCTATAAGCCCATAGAACTGCTGGTACGCGCAGGTCCCAGTCAGTTCACTTCATATGGTGGACCACGTTCAGTGCTTTGCATGCTTTGACAAAAGCTTCTGTGTGGATATGCTTCTTCGTGATTAGTCTTACCATACTTCCTGGTCATCATTCGCGCCATTGCCTTGCCTATTCCTACTCGCCGATCATGTTTCCTTCCATGCGAACAGTGTGCCTTCGTGTAAGTTATACACCATATGCTTGTACCCATCTGGACAAATGGGCGCGCGGGCTGTTTTCTTCGTCATATCTGGCTTGCATCTGCATCTGAGGCTTTCCAAACCACATGTGCATCATCCTTCTACATTCGTGCCAGTACTCAAAATTTTGCTGGCTTGTACCCCACCACCTTGCGGGCGTAGCGCACAGTGCCCATTTCAGGGCATCGAACCACTACTATTTCGACACTTATCTTTCAAATTTGTTCAGGAAATCATCCACCTCACTCAACCCGTCATACATAGGCAGGTCTCTTACCTCTGTTGCCACACAATGCAACGACCTTGTCATCATGTTACAGTTGAGCGTGGTTAGCTTGTGTAATTGGTTCTGCCATCGTTCCATTTCCTCATCCGAATCTGAGGTGTAGGATCTTTCGCACTCCCACGAGAGTCTGCCATCTACTGTTGGATTCACCTAGTCCTGCTTCTGCACGGTTATCTTGTAAATATAGTCTATATCGTCGTCACTATCATAGTCACGAACTGGATTTGTGTAGCGTGATCCTTCCGCAGGTTCTAAAGGTACCACTACTCTTCTTTAGATTTATCACTCTATTCATGTCAGTGGCCTAATCTATTCCCAGTAGCGTGGGATAGGGATTGCTGTCATCAACAATCTCCATCACTTCAAAATCTGTAAGCGTGCTCACGCCTTCGATATCTACTGTTATTCCCTGCAATCTCCCCATAGGTAGGATCTTTTGTTGGTTCATCATTCGCAACTGAATAGGAGACCATTGCAACACAGGCCTACCCATGCACTCCCATGTCTGCTTTGGCAAGATGTTCGTGTTCGATCCTAGATTCAAAATCACTTGATCCATTTCATATTCCCCAATATGCGTGGTCAATCTCATCTCTCTTCATCTTAGTGTTTTGTGCTTCCCAAGCTTTCGGACTACGTGTGGTTCTCCTGGCGCGGTCCCAACACATCTAGTTATGAGTTCTTGCAGCCCCTTCATAGCTTTGTTGTCACGCAGTAGCTTCATGCATGTCTCCAAAAGGTACTGAGCATTGATGGGTCCATTTCCGGTTCTAGTTTTCCTTTACTACCTGAAGTGGAGGCCTCTGCGAAGCTCTTCTTAGCTTCCATGAATGTCCCCTTAGCACACTCGAAATAAAATTCTCATTCCTTTGTTGGAGCCTTGCGAAACCAGGCACTCTCTTTGGGCTGCTTGGCCTTGTCATCTCTTGTAGTGATACCACTTCGGAGCATGATATTCACATTTTGGTCTTCCTCGCGTATTTCAGATCTCATTATTTGTAGGTTCTAAGTCGGGGGAGGTTGGAGTGTTCCTTTATCGCACAGACTCACTATCAGTGTGGGATAGTCCTCTATCTCATGAGCAAACTGGGTACAATATAAGCATGATGGTCTCGTTGGTTTTGTACAATCGCATGCATAATGCTATGGCCCTCTACAATTGTAACAAATCAGCTCACCTCGACCTCTTCCTGGTCCCATTCCACCTCGACCTCGTCCGCGCCCCTGAAATCTAGTGTGCGCCATCCCTGCATTTTGATCGAGGGCTCGTGTTTCAGTCTAAACTCTGTACTTAGGAGTCCGATCCATCATCAGTTCATAACTTCTACAAGTACGCTCATCGTGGCCTATTAACCTGTAGAAATTACAGAACAACTAATGGGAAGTCTGCATATACTTCTGTAATAGATGGCAGTTATCTGTAGCATGCTTCCCTCCTATCTGACAAATCACGCAGCATAATGTAGGCACCGCACTTGGTCCTGCTTGTGCCTCTGGTCTCAATGGCATTGGTCCTTCTCCCACTAGGTAGTTTGCGAAGACTGGAAAATGGTCCTTGTCATGTCCCTGGCCTTTGCACTTTACGCGCCATACCTCCTTGTGTGCTTCTAGGCAAGTTGCGCTATCTTATTTCAAACTCTGCATCTCAAGGCACAAATTTTTCAACTGCGCGTGGATCTGTTGAACTCCCAGGTTGGGATCTTGTATCGAAGTCTCGTGCGGTCTCATTGCGATCTCCAAGGCCTTTGCCTGAGTGGACAACTTCTGTTGTGACAATGCGTTCCTTAGATGTGGTGTTAGCGACGCTAACAACCATGCGCAACGTTGCCCATCCATTAAGGTCATGTTGGCTTCATGAATCATACCTTTCAGTCTCTGATCCAACTCCTGGGGGGTCTCGCCTGGAAGCATCGTGATTTCCTTAAATCTGATGATCGACTGTGTCTCTGACTTTGGTCTGCTAAATTCCTTGTTTAGCACAGCTTAGATATCCGCGATCCCTGTGTTTGGATTCTCATTGGAGTGCTTAATATACCAAGTTAGTGCACGATCCTGCAAAGCGTTAAGTAGTGTTGCTTTATTTATATTTTCATCTATGACTCCCTATGCTACCCATACAACCCTTACCATGAACCAAAACTGGTCCAGATATTCATTCCCTACTCGTTTCAACATCGACAATTTTATCGTGCTTGCCATATAAAAATATGGTGTTGGCGGAGGTGGTGTGGGCGAAGATGGGGATGAAGATGGTGAAACTGGTGGTGGTGTAGGTGGAAGTTGTATGCGTGGAATTCGTTGCTTTATCAAACTAATCACACTTCTTGGTTAAACCTTCGTGATGTTGGCATTATGATACATATGTTGTACTTGATGGCAACCCACTCATCTCAGATGATAAATTATAGTGCAGCAAAGCTATTTTCTGGTTCCACAAGTGCACAGATCAAAAGATGCGGTCATCGGCAGGTTGCACAGGAGAATCGTTGAAAAGGTGCGGATATGTTCGTAGGTCTCCCACACAAAAGGTGCGAACCTAAAATGCACGGACTTTCATGCAGAGAAAAACGTGCATCTTATGTTTGGTTCATGATATTTAGTCCGACGTTTTTGATCCTATGGTTTTGGTCTGTGGTTTTGGCATCTAAAATATTGAACCCAGGTTTTGGATCCCTAGTATTGTTTCTCAATGGTTTTGATCCATGGTTTGACTAAGGTCTTGACTATGAAAGGGAAAGGAGATCAGTTGGCAAAATACAAGAATTTAAGATCTTAAGAAGAGCAAGATTTGAATTTCTAATAATCGGTTGGTGAGACATAGTTGAATCTGAATCAAGGAGAAACCAGAGCATTATAAGTCGGATCTGCTGAAGAGTTGGGATCCCTTTGATGCATGAACGGATCTGTGATTTCGACAGTCTGGGGTATGTTTGAAAACTGATAAACTGTCTAAATCCAGAGGTGCGCAAGAGCGACAAAGGCGTAGTGTGGAGGTGCGCAGCACCAGAGAAGAAGCAGGTGAGAAGATGCGCAGAACCAGAGAAAAAGCAGGTGCGGAGGTGTGCAGTTGAATCGGCGGAGCAGGTGTGGAGGTACGCTGAACAGTAGACAGAGCAAGTGTGGAGTTGCACAGACTTGTCATAGTAGAAGTGCGAATATCTACAGGTTTCCTTTAGTGAAGTTACGGACCTTTCTTGAAATATATTTTAGTTGTCTTTTATCTGTTTCTGCAGAGATTTGGGTTTAAATTGGTGTCTGGCTACTGGTGTTATTTTCTGGTTACTGCATTCTAAGAAGTTATTTGTTTAAAGGAGATTGGGTGATGCACATGTACTTGATGTTTTGGATCCAGTTTGAAAAATTTATGAAACGTGGTCCCTGGAAGATAAAGAGAAGGTTGTAGAGCCTTCTGTAGGTCAGCACCTACGTACTAGTATTTTCAGCTAGTACAAGAGCTAAGGGGGTTGTAGCTCCCTTCTAGAAGAAGTTGGAAAATGAGAGAGGGTTGTAGCTCTCTACAGGTTGCAGCCTGCGTACTGGTAAAAGACTGCACCAGTACAAAATCATTGTAAGAAGAAGTTTCTAATGGAAAGAAGATAGAGACATATTGCAGTAGGTGGTTTTTTCACCCACATCGGGTTTCCACCTTACATCTTGTGTTCCTTGGTGTGACTGTCTATTTTGTGTTCCTGCTCATTATTCTATGGTTCTCACATACAGATTAATGACAAACATTTGAAGAATAAATTAAATTATAAATTTGGAAGGTATATGCAAGTTTCAATTGTCATATATGAAAATATTTGTATAAATTGATAAGAGTTAGATAATACTGATTCACCCCCCCTCTCAGTATTATTTCCAACACGCGAGCTCTTCCTTGCTTTCTCACGGAGGCGAAATCAAGGGACTAGTTTCTAGTTCTGCGCTACCTTCATTTCTGTAGATCCCCCCACTTCGTGTAGCCCCAAACATCAATTTATTCGCATAACCCACTTTTCACACAGTAGCATTTTAATCCAAGTGTTCAAAGATTTAATGTACTTACCTCACAGTACTTTAAGGAAGCGTCGTTCTGCTTCGTTATAGCTCACTGAAGTATCTACTTTGAACTCGGTGATAAATCCCCCTATAATTCGATCGAGCCAATGATCCACAATGCGCATGATCTTATCTTCTGATGCTTCCTGTCTGCGCACCAACTCTAGAGTCCACACAATAGGTTTTTCAAGCCTACACCTTCCTTGACTATCTGCTAGCTTTGCGATCCACTTGTACAACTGAGAGGGGAAGAATGCAAAGAAAATTTCATGGATTTTCGTATATAAGTAGTAATCTAACCACTCTTCCTTCGATAATCACAGATTCCTGTTTTCCTGCACTGCAAACTCATGAATCTTCCTATCCAACCACTCTTCAATTCCTTTCTTTGTTGGATTCCAGTGATACGACATCAGACATGTCTTATGCAGATCCTGGTCTTGGCGACAAAACCATTTGTTGGCCTGTTGGGGCTTGACCCAGCTTAAGAGTTGATTTAGCCAAACAAATCCCAGTACTACTGGCCCTTTCGGTAACAGTCTGTGGAGTGCAGATTGAGGTCTCACCCGAAGTAGTATGGGATGGTGCTAGAACTAGGTTTCCGCACTGTGGAGATGTCTGATGAGTTCAAGTGGTCCATGGTTTGACCCTGCGCATAAGCCGCTACGCGCACTTTCCCTTACCTCATGGCCCGATATACTACCTACGTTCAACCCTACTCAGGGGCTGAATGTTGTGATTCTGTGTTATTACCCAAGAATTTACTGGTATTCCAATGTTAGTTGATTATCTTAGCCTACTTGCATGCTTTAAGTTATACTTAACAACATAAACCATTCATACAGGTGTGCGCAGTAAATAAACAATATATTTACAAATGATGTCAAACATGCATTCACCCAAGAACAAATACAAAGAATTATGATAAAACTTCTCTTTATTAATTCCTTCCTTGGTTATAGACTCGACTCCTCCCTGTGCACTCAGCTACAGGGGTCCGCACACTGAACTGTGGACTACTAGGCCTCTATGCACTCAGCCGCAGAGCCTTCTCCTACTCTACGACCCAAAGACACACTTTACACTTGTGACTCAATCACATAGACTTGTTATTCTTCTCTACCATTTTTCTTTTACACTTAAAGCCTTGCTCTATTTATACAATCCCATGGTCTGCGGACCATGGGTAGGTCTATCCAGCCAACATTGCATTACAAAACTAAGGTGGACAATTCTGTGACTTTGTTATACTTTCACGCCCCGCACCCGCAATGCGCGGAGCTTTACAACAAAATTCAGTCAAAACTTGGGCTTCGAGCCCCAAAACATGCCTTGGGGGGATTCCATGCCCAACATCAAGTACCATTTTAACATGCACGACATGTTCATCATGAGATTTACTGAAAATTAAAATGTCATCTAATTATACTATAACAAACTCATCAAGAAATGGCCTCAACACATCATTCATCACACACATGAAGGTAGCAGGAGCATTACATAAACCAAAAGAAATAACTAGCCATTCAAACAAACCTTGTTTTGTCTTGAATTTTGTCTTCCAAATGTCTCCTCCAACAATTCTAATTTGATGGTAGCCACTCCTTAGGTCCAACTTATTAAAATACTTTGCATCTTTCAATTGATTAATTAAATCATCTATTCTAGGAAGTGGGTAACAAATCTTTACCATAATCTTGTTCAATACATGAAAATCCACACACATGCGCCATGTTCCATCCTTCTTTGGCACCAAAACAATAGGTGACCCACAAGGCGAAGAACTTGGCCTTATGATCCCTTTGTCCAATAACTCTTGATTTTTTTTTTTTTATTTCTGCACTTTCCATCACTAACATCTTGTACATGCTAATGTTAGGAAGAGGACAATCTTGTTGCAACTCTATTTCCTGTTGGATTCCTCTCTTGGGAGGCAATCCCTTCGGTCCCTGAAACATCTTATCATATTGGTTAACAACATCAACGAATTCAGATTTCAATATTGAGTCACAACCTTGAAAAGCTTCATTATCAACATCATTCTTGGGTTTGATCATTAGAAACTCAAAATTCTTGCTAGAATTCACTAGTCTTTTCATCTGCCTTGCATTTACAACTGAAAGATTTAGTTTCTCGCTATGGGCTCTTACAATGTATTCTACTCCATATTTGAACAAATGGTATTTGTTTTCATGTCTATGGAAGATAGCTTTTCTATCATAGAGATATGGGCTGCCCAAAACTATACCACATATGTCTAATGGCACTACATCAAGCTCTACTTCTATGAAATTTGCAATAATGGCTAATTTTAGTCTACACTTTCTAGTTACTTGCAATTTTGCATTGTCACACACCCATCCTAATGTATATGGCTTATGATGTGGAATGGTTTCCAAGTTTAAACTTTTGACAATGTTTTTAGGGATGAGACTGACTTGAGTGCCACTATAAAAAAGAATATCAGTTTTTCTATGTTTTGAGATTACTCTTATGTGGAAAAGTTCTATCCTCTTCTTTTCATTTGGAGTTTCATTGTGTAAATTTGAAGTACTAGTGCTAGAAATGGAGTCCTTACCTTTTGTCCCCATGGTTGTGATTTTAGTTTCATCACCCGAATCAGATCCTAAATCTCGTTGAATGGTTGCAGCTGTCTTTTGCTTTTCCTTGTCGTTGAATTTATTTCGTTTCATCTCGGGATGAAGCTTCCAACAATGAGCTTCACCATGACCTCCTTGGAACAATACTTGCATGTTAGATTCTCTCCTTCCTTCTTAATGGATGCATTTTTCTTTCCTTTCCCTTTAAAACTCTTTCCCGTGTATCCACTTTTGAAAGGCTTCTTTCTACCCTCTTGTGGAATGTTTTTCGCTCTTGATTCAAGATGTGTGTCCTGCACACAAACCTCATCTAAACTGGTAGGATTAAACATAAGGATAGTATGCCTCAAATAACTATGTAAACCCCCAATATACTTCAACAAAGCGTCTTATGGTTGCAAATCTACACCTAATATCAAAGATCTTCTAAACTCTTGGGTGTAAATTTTCACATTTTGACCCTTTAGTTGTCTAAAATTATGTCTGTCCATTATGTCTTTTTGCATATATGCTAGAGAGTAAAATTTTCTTTTAATTGCAGCAATAAGATTAGACCAAGAGATTGAAATCTTACCATGTCTTTTCATCTAATCTTGTGTCTTGACTTCCCACCATATTAATGATGCACCCTCGATTCTCAAGGAAGCTAGTTGAATATTTATGTCATCATCTTGAAGGTTTTGAATCCTACAGTAGACCTCAAGTTGACGAACCCAATTGTCAAGATTTTTTGCATTCACTTCACCATTATACATTGGCAATTCAAATTTTACATCTAGTTACAATAAGGGAGTTTTACCATGTCCGTTTGAGGTATGTGCATGAGTTTGAGTAAGGGCTGTAGTGGCGGAAGAGGATGAAGATGAAGGTGAAGATGGTGTTGAGGATGATGGTGGAGAATATGGTGGTTTATCACCATTTCCAATGCTTCCTCCTCGTAAAGAACCTTCTCCTTTTGGAGGCTTGGAGCTTTCACGCTGTCGTCTTATAATACTCTCTTCATAGAGGACTTTCACCATCTTTGTCGTGTCAAAGAAAGCCTTCCTAAACACCTTCTTATCCTCTGACATATTTTCATGCTCTCCTTCATGTGACAAGATTGCTAAATATTCAACTGCAATTTGAGGTAGAACTAGTGGTGGAGATTGTGGGAATATTGCTATCCTTATCCTTGTCCAAACTTGAGGAATTGCAACCATAATATTTCCTTCTCCTCTCTTGAGATTCAACATTGTCAGGATCACATTCATTTGCAAACAGTTAAATCTTTCTTGCACAAATAAAACCTGGCTCTGATACCATACTTGATCTGAATGGGAAAGGTAATGTTGCTGTGCTAAATTCCTATTCAGAATATAAAGAAGTTCTTGAGGATTATGAGGTAAATTGCAAGTTAACCATGAGTTTTTATGTAAATTTCATGAGAAAATTAACATAAGTAAAACACTGAACAACAACATATAAGACATAAAAATCACCATAAATAGTAACACAACAACACATGATGAAGGATAGCACCTCTCCTGGGCTACATCTCCTTGGTCCAACTTCCAATGGCTTGACCCTCTTCAATTATGCTCAAAAGTGTGAATATATATATTTACAGTGCTCAAATGGCTCTAAAACTTGTTCCAATGGCTTCAGAGGGCCAAAAAATTCCTGTCTAGCCTCTTCCTGCTCCCGAATTGGACAAAAACTCAATAAGTTCCGAGTTCCTCTAGCTTGGCTGCTATTCGCTCTATAGATTCCCCAAAATTTGGCACCTGTCCTACAATTTCACCCAAGAATGTGCTAACAGAGCGCCATTTTGGTAGATTCTCGACGCATTTAGTGGGTGCGATAATTTGGATACTAAGGCCTTAAATCTGAAAACCCAGGTCATGCGCCCAGGAACTAAGGCCAATGACCCACCCCCGTTGATCGAACCCCCACTCCACCCCTCCATGGTCGCGTTACATTCCATACACCCTAGGGTCGGGGCCTTAACTCTGCCACATACAACATATAATAGGTTTGTGCCAAGGGATTTAAAAAGCCCTATAGTCCTGATTGGTAAGAGCCCTGTGCTATTTGAGAGTTGGTCATGGTTTCAATAACTGTGGAGTTCAGTTCGGACTTGGCCCAAAATTTTGGTGGCCCCCGTGCTGCCACAAGGTGGCCTCCAGTTGGGCCACGTGACAGCATGTGGTTTGTTAGGCCCCTATACTACTAGTGTAACCCCTTATTGTTATTAGTACAACCCACTTATTATATTGATGTACCCATGTAATGCCCATATTGTTACTATTGTTCCCCATAGAAGCCCACTATTGTTATTATTG
>APFE031003996.1:55497-89974 GCA_000404065.3 Pinus taeda | reverse complement strand
AAGTTACAATTTTTTTTTTTAAATGAGATAAAATGCTTACGGTTTAGTGTTTACAGATTGGAATTTGGGATTTAGGGTTTAGGGTTTATAATACATTAGTAAATGCTTTTAATAAAGACTTAAATAAAATCTCCAAAACACTTTTTAAACTGTTATAAAATGATTAGGTTTTAGGGTTTTTGGTTTTGATTTTGGGTTGTAGGTTTAGGGTTTAGGCTTTAGGTTTTAGGTTTTATAACAGGTTAGTAAATGCTTTTAATAAACACTTAAATAAAAGCTACAGAATTGTTTTTAAAATGTTATAAAATGCTTAGGATTTAGTGTGTAGTCTTTAGGGTTTAGGGTTTGGGGTTTCAGGTTTCAGGTTTAGAGTTTAGGATTTAGGGTTTACAACATTTGAGTAAATGCTTTTGATAAACACTTAAATAAAAGTTACAAACTTTTTTTTAAAATGTTGTAAAATTCTTAATGTTTATGGTTTAAAGTTAAGGGATTGAGATTTATTGTTTGCGGTTTAGGGTTTATAACAATTTCATAAAAGATTTTAATAAAAACTTAATTAAAATTTACAAAATGATTTTTAAAATGTTATAAAATAATTAGAATTTTTGGTTTAGGGTTTAGGGTTTGGGGTTTAGGGTTTAGAGTTTGGGGTCTAAGGTGTAGGATTTTGGGTTTGGGGTTTAGTGTTTAGGGTTTTCTGGTTTAGTGTTAAGGGTTTAAGGTTTAGGTTTTAAGGTTTATAACACTTTAGTAAATTATTTTAATAGAAACTTAAATAAAATTTACAAAACACTTTTTAAAATGTTATAAAATTATTAGGGTTTAGGGTTTAGGCTATAGGGTATAAGGTTCAGGATTTAAGGTTTAGGATTTATGGTTTATGGTTTATAACACTTAAGTAAATTCTTTCAATAAACACTTAAATAAAAGTTACAAAATCATTCTCAAAATGTTATAAAATGTTGAGGTTTTAGGGTTTGGGTCTTAGGGTTTAGAGTTTAGGGTTTTAATTCTAGGGTTTATGCTTCGATACTTTGCAAAGAATCTAGCACAATATCTTCAAGAGAAGGGGATGCATATGTCTCTTCATTTATGTGAAAGACCCTAGGCATCACTTTTGCTGTCGGAGGTAAAGACTGAAATATAGGGAGTTGTGATAGGGAAGGGGCATAAGCCCGAGTAAGTCTTCTGACTGGTTTCCCCTAAGTGATAGGATACTCCCATAGACTCTTTTCTGGGTGACCTAGACAAGGGACTGAGAGGGATCTTTTTTTCTTCAAAATGAGGCTCTTCCCCATGGGCGGAATGGTATTTTCGACCTTTACGATCCATATATTAATATTTTTGAATCCATGCATGGAATTTATAGATGAAATCTTGAAAAGTTGTGGATGGCGTTTCGGCCCTCCTTCTAGTGCCAGTTTGTTGACATGGCGAATGTTTGTTATACCAACAAGGGGAGCTAACCCGATTGCAGGCCGCAATTAGATCTACTTTCATTTGGAGTGGCTAGTTCCAATGGGTTTTAAAGGACCCCGTAAACTGTTAAAGGTATTGAAGGATGGCTTCCGGGAGGAAGAATTCAGTTAAATCAACAAAAGGAATCAGCTGACATATATGTATCAAATCCTATCTAAACTACTTAAGCAAGTCATAACTATCCTAATATATCCTATAGGAGCATAGCAAAAAGGAGGCCAAACATCATATATAAATTCCAAGTTCAAATGAATCAATTTGGTTCACATAAGAACAAGGCTGCATTAAATCTGAATTGCAATCTGATTACTCATACAGGAATACACATTGCTTTTCATACAAATAAAGCTTGCAACAGATGTCTAACATAGTTTCAAATCAAGGACTACTCATCAGTTAACTAAGATGAAGAATTACATTAAAAAAACCAAGGTTAATCACAAGTTGTATCGTTATCAATATGCACAAAAACAAAATACATTAGTATTTATGGCAGCAACAACACCATGTTTCAAAACACATAAAAGCAAAGGAAAATAAATCAGAAACCAAACACTGCTTCTTGAAGAAACTAGTCTTCTTTATTCATAATAAATCAAAGCTATTCTCTCCAAAAAAAAAGCCCTGCCCTCATCTCTAGAGGTAATATTTATGCAACAGGAAATTACCCTTGAGCTTCCCTTAACCATTTCCCTCACCACTATTTTCAATATCCAAATCAAAATATACAGATATAGAACTGCCAGTGTAACCACTGACACATAGAAGGCATAACTGTTGGAGCGCTTCATTTCCTAAGGTAAATGAATAGATGTTGATCAAAAAAGGGTAACTGTGTGTCATCTCCCCATGATGAAACCTAAGACAACTTTTCTTTTAGAATACACAGGCAATGGCTGGAACTCCAGTCGAGAACGCCCAAGGCTGGACCTTTGAATAGAACACACCTTCCTACATGACTCTTTGAATCTGCTCCTGTATCTTTTACTCCTCGCCTGCAGAGGTATTAACATTAGCTTCATGATTATGAAAATATGATAAAAACGTCAAAGAGTTGGCCCCTGGTTCAGCCAAATTTGTCTTGTGACTGAGTCAAAATCACATATCGCATGGGAAATCATATGCAACATCACGCCTGTAGGATTTTCTTTCAAAAAGCCGGACAACGAAATTTCATCAAATACATAGGAAAACACAGAAAATCGTGGTCAGACCCTAAGGCACACATCAAAAATTATGTACTCAACCTATAACCATCGTCGGGTCTGTCATATCGTATATTGCAATATGCATAGGCTTAGGGCTCCACCGGTCACAATATGCAATTAGGACGGACCCGGTATATATATATATATATATTAACATGGTCGGTCTGCCATACCGCATTGTATTATATATATGATCCCCGGGTTCTGCCGATTTCGATAAGCAATTGGGGAGGCAAACCCAAAATACATATGTCCTAAGGTTAATAGCCCCGGTGCGTCTGCCATATCAGACTATCCTTTATGTTTATGCCACGGACACCGTTGATTGTGATATGTGACGGGCTCCGGACTCAACGTATATATATATATATACTGCCAATGGGTCCGTAATGTTAAACTTCTCTTTGAAAAGCCCCGACTTGAATACTTTTTGAAAAACACAGGAATATATAGGAAAACCCACATCTGGCCATAAGGCCGAACTTGAAATATATGCATCTTGGTCTATAATCATCATCGGGACCAAGTGGTAGTGGTGTGTCTTATATAAAGGTCCCAGGCCCTACCGATTGCGATATGTGATGGGGCTCTCGATCTGAAATATATACATTTGGTTAATAAAACTGTCATGTCTGGTATATTATGGAAAGCGTTGTGTTTTAATTTTGATTGTAGTTAAGTGAAAAAAAGGTAAGTTGGGCATTTGATTGAGTATTTCTATTATAAAGAGTTAAAATGGGAATGAAGATGCGATAAGAGGTTTTGGGGGTTGAGAAGGTCTCGACGAAGTGTATGAATGAAGGACTTATAAGGGGTTATAGATGAATCATGTGGTAGAGATTCATTAAAGGGGCTTATCGATTAGGCATTGAAAATTTGACTTGGCGAGGAGTTGAAATCCCTGGGATAAAACAGATCATTCAGAAAGATGAAAGATCAAACTTCTAGGGGACCCATTCAAAATTTGCTACCAGAGCATGTTTTAATAGGGTGGTGGTTGTGGCCACAATGGGACTTAAGTATAAATAGGTGGGCAACTTCATCTTGATTGGATATTATCATTCAGACTTTGATGGAGATAAAGAAACTAGGGTGTCTTCTTAAAGTTATGCTATGAGTCTTGGATCAGGAGTTGTGTTGTGGAGGTCATGCAAATAATCAACTACAACAAATTCCACCACTGATGCAAAATATGTGGTAGTAGTTGAAGCGACAAATAAAATTGTGTGGCTCACAAAATTCTGGAAGATTTGCAAGAGAAATAAGTGCATTCAGCTCCTCTAATGATTGAGAACATTTTTTCAATAAATTTGGCCAAGTACCCAAACTTCCATGATTGAACGAGGCACATCAATACAAAATACCATCTGATTCAACATCATGTTGAGGCCAAGACAATCCATCTACGTCATTGTTCCAAAAATAGGTAGATTGGATACATATTATATAAGAACTTGGAAGAGAAAAGTTTGAAAGATTCAGAATGATGCTTGGACCCTCCAACATCCCTTAAGATAAAGGGGGGGAATGTTAACACCTATGGTTTGGGATAGGTAATCCATGTAAAATAGTGTAAATAGAAAATAAGGAGAATTTGAATATGAAAGGACACTCGGAGATGAAGCATAAGTGCCTCTCCCTCCATGTATATATCTATGATCAACTTTAATGGAAAATCACAATTGATTTTAGGATTTACCTCCTCACGTGACACAAAGCATATTTTGAAAGTATAAGGTTGTATTGGTTGTGAAACAATATTTTGAAGTTGCCAAAACACATTTCATTTGGATGAAAATGGGTGTTCAAGGAAAAGACAAATCCAATAGAATCTTTGAAAATTACAACGTAATATTAGTTGTGAAATAATATTTTGAAGTTTTCAAAACACACTCCAGTGAGATATTTTCCCTCAGTACTTAAATAAAATTTATCCAGTTCATATTATAAGTAGCAATAAATTTTGATTCAGAAATAGGATAGGGAAATGATAATACATGAATAGGAATTTGATGGGGATGTTTCAGAGTATTCTTAGATGATCCAAGTTAGGGTAGAAATTGTAGAGAGAATCCATTTCTATTGTGTTACTTACTCAATAAGTGTTTTACACTAACTCTTTATGAAAACACCCATATTGGGGTCTTAACTAAAAGAAATCCACCGTTTTAATTAAGATAATTTCATCTATTTAGCATATTCACATTTTGGTTGCAAGTTTTATGATCGTGTGCCTAAGGAGATTTTTTTTGAGTTGGATAATAAAGTAGTGAACTGTATTTTAATTAATTATGTGTTTTCTTTGAAATTATACAATATTTAGGATTATGTGGATCACAACGTTAAGTATAAGAATGTTTTTTTAAGAAAAATAAATTGTTGTACCATCGTTGAATAGCTAGAATAGGGTGAGAAGAAGCTAGTTGTTTAGTTGATTAGAAACCAACAAACATTATAAAATTTGAACCAAATATTGAATGAAATTTTCATGATGGTAGTAATGAGGAGGTATAAAAAACGTTTAGAATAGAAACTTGGAACTCCACGTTAACCTCTCACAAGGTGAACCTGGATAAAAGAAATCCACTCTATATATACAATTATAGTTTATCCAATTTCAAGTGTATATTTTATTTTTTTACTTACAACAATGAGCCTATAAGTATTAAAGAATATGAAAATTAAGTGCTAGAGTTGGGCGTGTATAAGAATATGACCTCATTTACTAATAATCATATGAAAGTGTGGTTGCTTAATGGATAAGAACCTCAATGCAAATCGGTGTTCAAAGAAAACATAAATTCAATAGCAAATTTGAAAATTACAAGGTCACATTAGTTGTGAAAGAATATTTTGAAGTTATCAAAACACACATGAGATGTTTTCGTTATTATATGTAGGAAAAAAAATTAATTTAGAAATAGTATAGGTGAATAAGAAGACATGAATAGGAATTTGATGGGGAGGTTTTAGATTATTCTTAAAGGATCCAAGTTAGAGTAGAAATTTTAGATATAATTCATTTCTATTGTATGTTACATAATATTTTTTTTACACTATCTCTTTAGGAAAACAACCCTATTAGGGTCTTAGGTAAAAGAAAGACATCTTTCTAATTAAAATAAAGCCATCCATTTAGCATATTCACATTTTAGTGGAAAATTTTATGATCATGTGCCCAAGGATAAAGTTTTGAAGTTGGATAATATGGTAGTGAAATGTATCTTCATTAATTATGTGGTTGGTGTGAAATAATACAAGCTTTGGGGTCATGTAGATGATAAATTTGAGAATATAAATGTTGTTTTAAGAAAACTAATTTCTTGTCCCATAGTAGCATATCTAGAATAGGGTGAGAAGAAGCTAGTTGTTTAGTTGTTTAGCAACGACCAGAAATTAGAAAATTTGATCCAAATAATGAACCAAAGTTTTATGATGGTAGTAATGAGGAAGAATTAAAAAAATTAGAAGAGGAAGTTGGAACTCAACTTTAGCCTTTGAGAAGTTGAACTTGGAAAAAAAGGGCCACTTGATATATACAATTATAGTTTATCCAATTTCAAGTGTATATTTCAATTTTTTACTTACAACAATGAGCCTGTAGCTATAAAATAATTTGAAATTCAAGGAGTCCTAGAATTTTTCAATGCGCATGGGTGTTCAAGGAATAGATAAAGGAAGCTATAAGTTCAATAAAAACTTAAAAAAATAAAATGTGATATTGGTTGTGAAAGAATATTCTGAAGTTGTCAAAACACATTCTAGTTGTATGAAAATGGGTGTTCAAGGAAAAGATAAGTTCAATAACATATCTGAAGAGTATAAGATGATATTGGTTATGAAAGAATATATTGAAGTTACCAAAAGACAGTTGAATGAGATATTTTTGGCCACGTCTAAAATAACATCTATGAAATTATTATTATATGTAGGAATAACCCTTAATTTAGAAATAGAATAGGTGAAAGGGTAGACAGGAATAGGACTTTTATGGGGAGGTTTAAGAGTATTCTTAGAGGATCCAAGTTAGAGAAGAAATTTTAGGCATAAGCCATTTCTATTGTATGTTACATAATAATTTTTTTACACTAGATCTTTAGGAAAGCACCCCTATCATGGTATTAGCTAAGAGAAAGCCATCATTTTAATTAAAATAAAGCCATTGGTTTAGCATATTTAAATTTTAGTTGCATGGTTTATGATCATGTGCCTAAGGATACATTTTTGAATTTGGATAATGAGGTAGTGAAATGTATCTTCATTAATTTTGTGATTGGTATGAAAGCAGAAAACCTTTGGAGGAATCTAGGTGAGAGCATTTAGTATAATAATGTTGTGTTAATAAAACTAAAGTCTTCTCCCATAACTACATAGCTAGAACATGGTGAGAAGAGGCTAGTTTTTTAGTTTTTTAGCAACGACCAAAGATTATAAAATTTGAAACACATAATGAACCAAAGTTTCATGATGGTATTAATAGGGAGGTATAAAACAATATAGAAGAGGAACTTGGAACTCCATCTTATCCTTTGAGAAGGAAGTTTCATGATGGTATTAATGAGGAAGTATAAAAAAAATTAGAAGAGGGACTTGGAATTGCATCCTAGCCTTTGAGAAGGTGAGCTTCGATAAAAAAGAAACTATACATATACAATTATATCTTATCAGACTCCAATTGTTTATTTCATTTTTTCAGTTGCAAAAATGAGCAATGAGCATATAACAATAAAATGATATGAAAATCAAGGAATACTAGAACTGATCATGTATAAGGAGATGGTTTCATTTTCTACTAAGAATGATATATCATTACTTAATGGATACCACCATGACTCAAATGGGTGTTTAAGGAAAATCCAAATTCAATAGAATCTTTGAAATGTACAAGGTGATATTGTTTGTGAAATAATATTCTGAAGTTGTGAAAACACATTTCGGTTGGATGCAAATGGGTGCTCAATGAAAAGATAAATTAAATAGAATTTTTTAACACTACAAGATGATATTGGTTGTAAAAGAATATTTTGAATTTGTCAAAACACACTCTCCTGCTACTAAAATCACATCTATGAAGTTCTTATTATATGTAGGAAAAAAAATATATTTATAAATAAGATAGGCTAATGAGAAGACATGAATAAGACATTGATAGGGAGGTTTTAGAAAATTCTTAGAGGCTCCAAGTTAGAGTAGAATTTTTAGGTATAAGACATTTCTATTGTATGTGATCTACTTAATAATTTTTTTACAATAGCTCTTTAGGAAAACACCCCTACTAGGGTCTTAGCTAAAATAAATGCATCTTTTTTTATTAAAAGAAAGTGATCCATTTACCATATTTACATCTTAATTGCAAGGTTTATGATCATGTGCCCAAGGATAAGTTTTTGAAGTTGGATAAGAAGGTAGTGAAATGTATTTTCATAAATTATGTGGTTGGTGTGAAAGCATACAAGATTTTGGATCATGTAGATGTAAAAGTTAGGTATAAGAATGTTGTTTTAACAAAACTAAATTATTCTCCCATAGTTGCATATATCTAGAATAAGGTGAGAAGAAGATAGTTGTTTAGTTTTTTAGTAACCAATAAAGATTACAAAAATTGAATGAGGTAATGAACCAAAGTTTCATAACTTGGAACTCCATGTTAGCCTTTGCGAAGGTGAACTTGGAAAAATAAGGCCACCAGAAATATACAGTTATATTTTATGCCATTTCAAGTTTTTCCACTTGCAAATTGGATGAGCCTAGAACTATAAAAGAATATGAAAATCAAGGAGTGCTAGAATTGGTCATGTATAATGAGATGGATTCATTTTTTACTAAGAATGATTTCTATGGTAGCTTAATGGATAAACACATGGATGCAAATTGGTGTTCAGGTAAAATAAAAATTTAATAGCCTCTCTGAAAAGTACAAGGTGATACTCATTGTGAAAGAATATTTTGAAGTTGTCAAAACACATTTCACTTGGAAAATATATTGAATGTGATATTGGTTGTAAAAGAATATTCTCAAGTTGTCAAAAAACATTTTCGATGCTAAAAAAATAACATCTATCAGGTTCTTCTTATTGTATGTGGGAATAACTTTTGAACATCTATCAAGTTATTATTATCTGTGGGAATAGATTTTGATTTCGGAATAGGATAGGCAAATGAAAAGGCCTGAATAGGACTTTTATGTGGAGGTTGAAATTTTAGGTAAAAACCATTTATGTTGTATTCTACCTTGTTGAATAAGGCTTTTACACTAGCTTATTAGGAAAACACCCCTATTAGGGTCTTAACTAAAAGAAAACCATTGTTTTAATTAAAAGAAATCCATGAATAGGAATTTTATGTGGAGGTTTAAATTTTAGCTAAAACCCATTTCTATTGTATGTTACCTACTTGAATTAGGATTTTACACTAGATTTTTAGGAAAACACCCCTATTAGGGCATTGACTAAAAGAAATCCATATTTGTTTTAATTAAAAGGAAGTCATTGATTTAGCATATATTCCTAATTTAGTTGAAAGGCTTATAGTCATGTGATTTAGTATATTCACATGTTATTTGAAAGGTTTATAGTCTTGTGCCTCAATATAAATAAGTTAGTGAAATGTATCTTCATTAATTATGTGGTTGGTGTGAAAGCATACAAGATTTTGGATCATGTAAATGAGAACACTAAGTGTAAGAATATCATTTTAAGAAAACTAAATTATTTTCCCATAGATATCCTATAGATGCATAGTTCTAGAACACAGTGAGAAGAAGTTAAGTTCTTTAGATGTTTAGAAACCACCAAATATTAGAAAATTTGAACTAGGTAATAAACCAAAGTTTCATGATTGTACAAATGAGGAGGGTTACAAAATTTTATAAGAGGAACCTGGAATTCCACCATAGCCTTTGAGAAAGTGAACTTGGGAAAAAATGGCAATAGATATATACAATTATACTTTATCAAATTTCAAGTGTATATTTCATTTTTTCACTTGCAAAAATGAGCCTATAGCTTAAAAAAAATGAAAATCAAGGACTACTAAAATTGAGCATGTATAAGCAGATGAATTATTTTTATACTAAGAATAATATCAAAGTATGGTTTCCTAATGGATGAACCCCTAGATGCAACTATGTGTTCTAGGAAAAGGTAAGTGTTCAAGGAAAAGATAAATTCAATAACATCCTTCATAAGTAGAAGGTGCTAATATTGGTTGTGAAACAATATTTTGAAGTTTTCAAAGCACACATAGAGTGAGATATTTTCACTAGCTAAAAAAGATAGCATTTATCAAGTTCTTATTATAGGTAAAAATAGGATAGCGGAATGTGCACAGGGGCTTCACTATGGGAGAAATACCATATCACGTCGGTTCATATTGGGGGATATTTATTGAGGGAAAAATGACATAATATATTTAGGGATATGTAGGGAGTAAAGAGTTTTTATATTAGTAGGTATAAAAAAATGGAGCTCAAAGTTAATGAAAAATTATAAAGGGCTATAAGAAATATTAATGAAAAAATGGATACCTACAATATCTAGTGAAAGTAGGGACTTTTAAAATTGGGAAGGTGTATTTGGTTTGTGTTGGTAGGGGGTTAAATAATGTGACCTTTAGAGGTATTTTCCAATATGTAGTCAAATTAAGGGTATTGTTTAGTATGTATCAAACACAGGTGATATGCTAAAGGTTCATTGAGTGAAGCCCCCATTAGAGTGTGAAGACATCATTCCAATATGGTGACTTTAGAAGAGGAGATATATTTGACACAATTATATATCTATGTTGAAAAACATAAGTAATTCTTGCATGAAAAATCTATATGGTCTCAAATAGTCACCCAAAACATGCCATCATAAGCTAGATTATTTTATCTCGTGTTTAAGGGTTTCAAATAGTTGCCCAAAACATGTTATCAGAAGCTAGATTATTTTATCCCAAGTTTAAGGGTTTAAAGATATAAATTGGACCACTGTCCATATTAGAGATAAGATAGGAATTGTATGGCCAAGATCACTGATTAAGAATTGACTCCATATTACATCAAAATTTTAAATAAAAATAAAAACTAAAAGTGGGAGCATATCATTGGAGCAAACCTTATCTGCTAGGGCATTGGATTGATAGGAAAAGCCTCCCCCCTGCCCACCCTATATTCTGGCTATATACACTTACATATATTTTACTTCCAGTCACATAGGTCTATTAAAACTATGTGCTTTGTATTATTACGTCGTAAGGCATTCCCCCTGGGAAGAAATCCCCCACGAACTTGTCAATCACGTAGTTGAAAATTGAAACGCCAACGCATTTAATATTATATTGCAAGAAAACTTGCATGGCTTGTTGTTTATTGACAGATATGCATACTCCTAGTTATGCTTTCTCGTATATTTGCAAGTTAATTTTCATATTTATTTTCATTTGTCAATGATCTCTCCATGGTATGAGAAAGTTATTGAAATTTGGAAGTATAATATATCTAGTATTGTTCTCTGTGCTTGTTTCTTTTTGTCATATATTCATATAATAATGAGGATTAGGTGCAATGTTTGCCGAGTCTTGAGAAAGGGTTGCAGTGAGTTATGCGTTCTTCGGCCCTGCCATCACTAGATAAGGACAACAAAGTTGCAAGTTAATGTCATTATTTTTCTTAACCAAGTTTTATGGACGTGTTGGTTTAACGAATCTCATAACCAAGGCCCCCAACCAATTGAGGTGTGCAAAAGTAATGTTTGCATGGATTTATCTTAATGTAAACTTGGGTATTTTTCCCTTATTTGAATACACCAAATCCAAAAATACCTGTCTAACATGGAGTTTGAGGTTGTACAAATATAGTGGATTTATATTGACAAATTCATTTAAACTAGGACCTGATTTTAAGCGCAATACTGCATAGTTATGTTTACAAAACCTTTTTAACATGGGTTTCACTTGTAGCTCTTGATTGTCTATTTATGTTTTGCATATAATGATAAATCAACCAATTTAGTGCCCATCCCTTAATTTCATACACATCTCTTGAATTTCCAAAATGCATATTAAACCATGGGCCTATCAGAATTATTATGTTCAATTGACTCCCTGCATTATATAACTTAGGTATATTTTTGTGTCACAATTTTTATAAATCTCACCGATTTATTAAGGAATTGACTCCTTGCATTATATAACTTGGGTACATTTTGTGTCTCAATTTTTATAAATCTCACCAATTCATTGAGGATACAAAAGGCAAGTATGAAGAAAGATTGTTAGATTGAAAAATAAGGTTTACTTTTAGGATTTTATTCATTATACCTCTTCCTTCGAATAAGCTCCCTCTCATTCATTCACAAATCGAAGAGAAATAGACATGACAATCCATAAAAGTAATTTGAGTGGTGGGTGGTGTATATCTATTGAAGACTCTTTTTATTGGATGCTTGTTGCAAGATGGTTAATCTGATATATGGATCACTTGGCCTTTTTCTATCTAACAAATAGACAGAATTCCATGCGACAATAGACAACATCCTCCAGTAATCTATGAAAGGCAATTTAGTGTCCACAAATCCTAAATTTATGTTATCAATGAAAGGGATGGCTGGTTGTGAGTAGCACAAAGCAATGAAGGGTAGAGGAAGAGGCAAATTCAAAGGCTTCAAGCATGAAAAACCTAAGCATAAGGAACAAGAAAGTGCACTGGTTGGAAATCTTTATGGTTCAAGAATTTAATATAATGACCACCATAGTGTAAAAGAGACATTATAAGATTTAGGAAATGGCAAATTTAATGGGGAGTACATAGAGATATATTAGATGTCTATATTCGAGCAGGAAAAGAAGCAGTATATATTCTATTTTTTTCAATACTTCTAAATTATGATCAAATCACTCGCTAGTGAAGTCCAATAGAGAAGTCCAATGGTTGAGTCCATCCGGCGCAGGAAAGCTAACACATATACAAATTGAACAAAGCACACACACAGTTGCATCCCTCCAAACCTATCGAGCAAAAAACGATGGTCTTGAGAACAAGTTTCCATATTTCCTTCTGTAGCAGACGATGGTGAATTAAAGGTAGAAAACATAGATGTTTGGTGTCTTTAGCACTTATATCATAAGCTACTCTTCTGGTAGAATAAGGTCCACCTATGACCCAAAGAGTATAGTAAGAATAAGGTCCACCTTTTGCTCGGAGAGTATAGAAAGAAATCCCCATTTATTTTTTCATTTCTTATTGTGGATAGGATCCTCTATTACTATGTCTCTTCCTCGCTACCTAGATGGGTAGAGGTTTGACTATTGGACTATATGTTCTAGTTATGATTGTGGGCCAATTCTAGTGCGTTCGAGGCTTGCCAATGGTGCCTTGGGATTAGTAGATAGATGTTCCTTGATGGATGGGTGGAATAATGATATTTGAATTGAAAGCCAATCCTAATGTATACCTTCCTTTTCCTGCTTATTAGAAAATGCAATTATAAACTCTTTTATTTCTTCCCCTCAAATCACTATTCTAAGTTCGAAGACAAAATACAAATATGTGGCATGCATTACTTACGAGCATGTTGCTTTAAGCTTGCTTAACACCTTGTGAGCCTCGAAGCCTTGGGAAAACAAAGTATCCAACTCCTAAAAGGTTGAGGAAGCTATTGGAAAGTGCTACAACAAAAGGTTATTCTGAGTGATACTTTGAGTTAATTTTTTTACACCCCAATTAACTCTACATTAGCTTAATGCTATCTATAATTACTACCTACTATTATGTCCAAATAAACACCAGTCGAGTCACCTGTCAATCACGTAGTTGAAAATTGAAACCTCGACGCATTAAATATTATATTGCAAGTAAACTTGCATGAATTGTTGTTTATTGAGAGATATGCATACTCCCAATTATGCCTTCTCGTATATATGCAAGTTAATATTCATATTTCTTTTCATTTGTCAATGGTTTCTCCATGGAATGAGAAAGTGATTGAAATTTGGAAGTATAATATATCTTGTATTGTTGTCTGTGCTTGTTTTCTTTTGCCATATATTCATATAATAATGACTATTAGGTGCAATGGTTGTTGAGTATTTAGAAAGGGTTGTAGTGAATTATGTGTTCTCCGACCATGCCTTCACTAGATAAGGACAAGAAAGTCACAAGAGAATGCAATTATTTTCTTAACCAAGTTTTATGGACATGTTGGTTTAACAAATCTCATAACCAAGGCCCCCAAGCAATTTAGGCGTGGAAAAGTAATGTTTGCATGACTTTAGCTTAATGTAAACTTGGGTATTTTTCCCTGATTCGAATACACCAAATCCAAAAATACCTGTCTAAGTTGGAGTTTGAGGTCATAGAAATATAATGGCTAGAGATTAACAAATCCATTTAAACTAGGACCTAACTTGAAACGCAATACCGCATAGCTATGTTTACAAAACATTCTTAATGTGGGTTTCACTTGTAGCTCTTGATTGTGTATTTATGTTTTGCATATAATTGTAAATCAGCCAATTTAATGTCCATCTCTTAATTTCATACACATCTCTTGAATTTCCAAAATGCATAGTAAACCATGGGCCTATCAAAATGATTATGTTCAATTGACTTTGTGCATTATATAACTTGGTATATTTTTGTGTCACAATTTTTGTAAATCTCACTGATTTATTAAGGAATTGGCTCCCTCCATTATGTAGCTTGGGTATATCTGTGTCTCAATTGTTATAAATCTTACCAATTCATTGACTATACAAAAGGCAATTATCAAGAAACATTGTTAAATTGCAAAATAATGTTTATCTTTTAAATGTTATTCATTATACCTCTTCCTTTGAATAACTTCCCTCTCATTCATTCGAAAATTAAATATATATTGAAGACTCTTTTTATTCGATGCTTGTTGCAAGATGGTTAATCTGATATATGGATCACTTCGCCTTTTTCTTTCTTGGAACTGGACAAAATGCCATGCGACGGTAGAAAACATCTTTTGGATCATTCCCTATTTCTACGAAAGGAAATTTAGTGTCGCCAAATCCTAGATTTATGTTACCAATGAAAGGGATGGCCGATTGTGAGTAGCGCAAAGCAATGAAGGGTAGAGGAAGAGGAAACTACACTAATTAGAAATATTTATGGTTCAAGCAGTAGATATAATGACCACCATAGTGTAAAAGGGACGTTACAAGATTTAGGAAATGGTAACTTTAATGGGGAGTACGTAGAGATATATTAGATGTCTCTATTCGAGCAGGAAAAGAAGCAGTATATATTTTGTTTTTTTCAATACTTCTAAATTATGATCAAATCACTCGGTGGTGAAGTCCAATAGATAATTCCAATGGCTGAGTCCATCCAACACGAGAAAGCCAACACATATACAAATTGAACAAAGAAAACACATGGTTCCACCCCTCCAAACCTTTCGGACATAAAAGAATGGTCTTGAGAACAAGTTTCCATATTTCCTTCTATAGAAAACCATGGAAAATTAAAGGTAGAAAACTTAGATTTTTGTGTCTTTAGCACTTGTATTATAAGCTACTCTTCTAGTAGAATAGGGTCCACCTATCCCCCAAAGAGTATGGTAATAATAAGGTCCGCCTTTCACCTGGAGAGTATAGCAAGAAATTTCCATTTATTTTTTAATTTCTTATTGTGGATTAGGATCCTCTTTTACTATGTCTCGTCCTTGCTACCTACATGGGCAGAGTTTTGATTATTGGACTATATGTTCCAGTTGTGTTTGTGGGCCAAGTCCGGTGTGTTCAAGGCTTGCAAATGTTTCCTTGGGATCAATAGATAGATGTGCCTGGATGAATGGGTGGGATAGTGATATTTGAATCAAAAGCAAATCCTAATGTATACCTTCCTTATCCTCATTAAACACTGCACTTATAAACTCTTTTATTTCTTCCCCTCAAATCACTATTCTAAGTTCGAAGACAAAATACAAATATGTGGCGTGCATTACTTACGAGCATGTCTCTTTAAGCTTGCTCAACACCTTGCGAGCCTCGAAGCCTTGGGCCAACAAAGGATCGAACTCCTAAAAGGTTGATGAAGCTATTGGAAAATGTTACAGCAAAAGGTTATTCTGAGTGATACGTTGAGTTAATTTTTTTGCACCCCAATTAACTCTACGTTAGCTTCCTGCTATCTACAATTACTACCTACTATTATGTCCAAATAAACACCATTCGAGTCACAGTGACAGAGTATTGTGAGTCCTATTACTCTCTTGTCTCTACCTATCCTCACACTAAAATCTTCAATGAAATTGTAGTGCCTGGATGACTCAATCTAATTCCATGTATGACGATAATATTTAAATATTTTCATGCATGCATTGCATTTGAAAATTTAAAGCTAAAACAAAAATCATGATAATCTTATTAGAATGATTTTTCACAGTCTTAAAATGACAAGCATATTAAATTGAAATTGATAATTTGAACATTCTTTTAAAACATCGTCTTTAAAAAAAGAAGAACACGGCAGACACCAAGGAGATTAGCGGTAAAGAACAACATGTTCTTTTGAATAGTTTCAAGGATCATGAAGGAAATGATCAATGGTAAAGAAGAATGTGATCTTTTGAATAGCATTATGGATGATGAAGCAAATAATACAGAGGTGACCCAATAAGAAGTGATCAAGAAGAAATATGGAGGAATTGTACCAAAACAACCTCTAATTTTGAAGGTAACAAATCACGAGCTATTTATTTATTTATAAGAGATTCATATTGACATAATCACAGCCATGTTGGAGTAAGATTTCATTGTAACAGGGTCATTGCCTTTTCTTGATATTTTTTTTGTTTCAACAATTCTCAAAGAAACATTAATTAGTGTTATATGTTATTTCCTTAAAACATTTATATTGCAACTTCTCGTGTAATAGCTAATTTATTATTATATAAAATATGCAATAATCCACTTTACTATTATATGAAATTATAAACTACCATTGTATTATATTATTATTAACTAATTTATATTTATTATAAAAAATAAAGTATAATTATATTATTATTATTAATTTAAAGAAACACAATGGTATTATTATTATTTAATTTATATATATAATATATATATATATATATAATTTGAATTCATAAAACGATATTACAAGTCCGAAAACGAAAACCAAGATTTGAAATGGGTCACAAAACTGCCTACATTCTAAAGCAACCAAACGGCGCACATAAAATAGAGATATCAAAACCCTAGATATCCAGAGAATTTGGAGATAAGATGCAAGGAATCGAACCCCGACCTCTAGCAAAAAGAGGGCAATATGTGTAATAATGTGCAACCGAGGACATTGATTAGAAGGCGCAACGGACTCCGAACGGGCATTGTTTAAATGTCAATGAACGGGCTCCGAAAAAAAACATATATATTCTATTAACCATGATCTCTTTGACCAATGTTCTCTTTATATGATTTTCTGCGAGACTTTTTTCATAATTAATATGGATTACATAAGGTTCAATTCAATAAAGGAATAAGCTTCCATTCAAGCTTCCATTCAAAAATAGTCAGGATGGAAACAATATATGTCCAGGTCCTTCACAACACTTTGCATTAAAAAATAGTCAGGATGGAAACAATATATGTCCACGTCCTTCGCAACACTTTGCATGAAATCTGACACCTGAAACTCTCGATGTTCTTCACAACACTTTTCAGGAAACCCGACACCTGAACCCGTTCAAGAGCAGAGAAAAGTGTGCCAAATAATTGAGGATATTCAAGAAGTGAGTGCAGATCAACTTGGAGCTTTGAAGAACCCGAGACGTCTAGCAAGGGTCCGCGAGTTTTGCCTATTCTTATACGCGTTTTCCAGCGTTTTCCTTTCAAAACTCTCGATCAATTCTGAAATGGGTGCGGACCGCAAGGCAGTGGAAGAAGCAATGGGTGCAATTACACTGTTCTCTGTTCACACGAGAGATTTTACGAGACCGTCTGTGCCGGCTACCCTGCAATGGTTGTTGGCAAAGTATAGTCTGAGACACAGCATCTATTGTGGAAATAATGTCAAGCGACAGAAATGCCGCCGGAGAAATTTGTAGCAAAGGAGGAATGATAGACGGACTAATGAAGCTGTTTGATGAAAATCTATATCCTTTCCCTAATGTGCCCTACCGATACCGACTATATTTAGAAGCTAAGGGTTGACACAGAAGGGTTTATAGAGGATGTGGTTATCTTTGGCGAGATAATTCGCTCGACTTACAATGGCCATTATCTGCAACGCGAGATAATTCGCGTGAATTACCATGACTATTATACTTAATGGTTATGATAAGTGAGTTATTCATAGCATACGCGAGTCACTTTAACCCGGATATGCGATTTGCCTCTGGACGGGACGGCGTATACGGGAGTTCATTCCGTCTATCCGACGCTGAACTCCGGGCTATCCGAGGCGGTTATGCTAGGCTTTTCTGGGCGAGCGGGTGAGAAATTCCGGATATGCGACTTATATCTGCATGATTTGCGAGTTATCCCGCCGGATACGCGAGTTATCCTCTGCACGTATAAAGCGGATGATAGGTCGAGTTTCCTGCGGAGATAAGCCGCGTTCCCCATATATAAGCGGCGTATTGGCCATAACTAACCGTCATTGCCCAAAAATAACCAGCGTATCCGGCAAAGATGGGTCGGATGCCGAGAAATTTGGGCGCGTATTCGAGGGGATAGTTATCGCGTGAGCCTAAGATAAGATATTGACCAACAGCTCTGGCATATCAGGCCGCGTATCGTGCGATTAACTTACTTATCAGTATTGCGTTGATAATGAATAACCCACCATGCATACCATGTTGAAAATGAATAAGTAGCCTATGAATAGCGCGTTGATAATAAATGGGCACTTATCAATATTTCCACAACGAATATCCGTCTGACCTAACACCAGTATAGCTCCATACGGAAATTACCAAACCCGATAAGATATGGATATGAGCATAACCGAGCAGATAATCTAAACGGTAATTCGCATATGCATTACCGATAAAAAACAGGAGGATACTACCGAAAGACAGCGCGGGAAAGAAATTAGCAGAAAGCCGTAATTGTGAGAATTTGCGTGGTCTTCCGGCGACAAACGAAAAAAGTACAAATTACTCTAATGGAATTTCAGCGGTCATGGTCATTAGACCCAACAAGTTTTGAAAGTGTATCGACTCAAATTGGACCGCTGCCACCCTGTTTGAATGCCAATGACGTCTCGCACCTGCTGCTCTCTGCGTCTGCCATGACTGCCCCGGCCTGTAGTTAGAAATCAACTTACAATTCTCTGAAATTTTCAACCGAACACACCGGGGTATAAAGTATATTTATTAACATAACAACAACAACAGAAGATCACCAAATTTGTAAAGGCACTGAAAGGCATACCACTGGTTGGCATACGTTGGTCCCCATGAAGGCCCCCTGTTTGCTTCCCGTTCTTTTAATTATTTATAAAACCTATTTTTATTTTATATGGTTGCATGAGTTATATTATAAGCACGTAGTTGCATTCATGGCCAAAACACTGAATCAACACACAACGCGAGATATTCCATTTTTAATATGACGGAAGATTTTCACAATTTAATCAGGAAAAAATGTTATTAATAATCCATAGGAGTAGGTTTATTGATAATTGTGGTATATAGTTCTCATCTTTTGGATGATATATATAATGAAAACAAACTAAACAAAATGGTTTTAGGTTTTGGGTAAGAATAAAATATAGATAATTCTATATGTTTTGCAAATAGAAGCTTGTTGAGGTTTTACTTTTTATTTATTTAAATGTTACAACTTTGTAGAAAATAATGCTATATAAGTATTATAGTTATGATTAGGTATAATGTGATAATTAATGGGGTATATACGAAAAAAAGAAAGGGATTTAATTAATTAATATTATAATTATGGTTAGGTACAATGCCATAATTAATGGTGTATACATAAGAAAAGAAGAGGTTTGATTAATTAATCAAATCAACTAATAATAGTTAAGACTAAGATGGTGGAGATCCTAGTGAACTCTAACTAGCTAGGTTTAGGGTTTACATGCCTTAAAACTTGCATATTTTCCACATCTCACTCTAATCTTTCTCTAAGACTTGGTTTTAGGAGATGCTAAGTCTATGAAGAAGGTGACTGCAACAACACCTCATCAATCCTCCCTGGAAATTCATCACAAGGAGGTCTCTACGATGCCCTAATCCTAGGCGCACCATGGAATACCAATAGATACAAGTCACTCTATTCCTAAATTCATTGGAAAACCCACATATGAGGTCAGGTCAAAGTCATTCAAAACCCGAGGTATGAGGTCAAGTCAAAGTCATTCAAAACCAACCGAAGATATGAGGTCAAGTCAAATAAAATCTTGGAGCACATACAAATCATGCAATAACACACTTTAATCTACAAATTTATTAGTGCTTGGTCACTAAAACGAGATCTAAAAGCATGGATGAAGGATTAATGGTAGCCAAAATTGAATGTTGATTTTCATATTGGAGCCAAATGTTTTCTTATGATGATCTTCATTAATTTGGAGGATCATTCGAGGGTCTTTGAGAATGGCCTTTTTTTTCTTGACAATGTGAGTCTCTTCATCCCATTATTATTAATTTAGAGGGCTTATTCAAGGGTCTTTGAGAATGGGCTTTATTTTCTTGACAATGCGAGTCTCTTCATATGATTATGGATGCTTGGTTTCAACCCGAACAAAGATTTTTTTTTTAGTAGAGCAAGATCCAAAATTTAAATTCACCTTAGGAATCCTTGCAACCACAAATCAATCCCATGCAAGAAACTTCTATAAACAAAAATAAAAATTTAGATAACATTATGCAAGACATAAACAAGATCCAAAATTTGAATTCACCTCAGGAATCCTTACAACCACAACTCAATCCCATGCAAGACACTTCTATGAAGAAAAAGAAAAACCGAGATAAAATGATGCAAGGCATAACTAAGATCCAAAATTTGAATTCACCTCAGGAATCCTTGCAACCACAACTCTAGCCCATGCAAGACACGTCTATAAAGAAAAAGAAAAAACGAGATAACACTATCCAAGACATAACCGATATGGAGCCTAAAATGCATGATGCAAAGACAATGTTGCAAGAAATCATAATGGAGACAAGTTCTTAGGTAAGGATAGAAGGCTTGGATGAAATGGAAGTAGAGGAGAAAGTTCTTAGGTAAGGATAGAAGGCTTGGATGAAATGGAAGTAGCAGAGGAAACCCTCTCTAAGATAATCGAGTAGCTACAATGCCAAGGAACCAATTCTATTTTTGAGGTGCAAATGGCTCTTCTCAAACAATCAAATCTTAGGATTCAATTCACACTTTTGGATAAAGTGTTGACTCCCACAACTCCTCATTAGTGTTCTCTTTCTTCTCTTTCTTGGCCTTCGAGAGACCCCCTAAAACCAATCAAAGGAGATAAATGATGGGGGAGGAAAACAACATAAGAGTTAATACAATAGTCAAGGAATCTTCTAGCTGATTCACATAAGATTAAGGATTCAAGAGACCCCCTAAAACCAAACAAAGGAGATAAATGATGGGGGAGGAAAACAACATAAGAGTTAATACAATAGATAATGAATCTTATACCCAATTCACATATTATTACATTGCTTTCAAGGTTTTTTTTCCCTATCCCTCCTTCCTTCTCAATGAATGTGATTTTGTGGAACATAAGGGGTCTCAAAAGTGACAAAATAAAGACTAATTAGACACAAAATTAAGAAGGAAAAAACCTAAAATTATCATCTTGATTCTCATGGAACAATACATGGTCTATGAATCTTATTAAACCCCTTGGAAGTAACTTTTCATGACTGGTTGGCAACCCCTAGGATCCTCTCTAGAAAATTTCAATTGATGAGATCAAATGGGATATGGTTCTTAATGACAGTAGTGGGATGCACCTGCGAGGGGATAAACTTTCTTTTCTCAACAACCTCATTTAGCTTCAACAAATTCATTGGAATGAGAACTTCATTTTTGGATGGGAGTTGAATATGATTATCTGGCTGGAGGAAAAAAGAGGGGAGTTCGTAGATTAGACATTGAAGCATAATCCTTAAAAGATGAAATTAGGCATGTAATTAATTAGATAGAAATGATAAATGGAATATATAAGTGGACAACTATAGAGGAGGAAAGCACAAGACAACATGTCAAGTGGATATATTTATTTTATCAAAATGATTGTTGGAAAAATACCTCTTTTTCAAAGCTTCCGTCTTTCCTAGTGCGGGGTAAGACCACTATCCAATAATGCTAGAATTAGACCTCAAAGAAGCTGCTAAAAACTGACCATTCATATTTGATATTTTTTCATTAACATATCCGCCCTTCCATGTGAAAACCAAGGAGTAGTGGTGGGACTTGGATAATGGAAGCTTCTCTCCCATGTTAAACTTTCAACATAAGTTAAAAACTCTAAAAGGTTTAATTAAAAAGTGGAATCATGAAGAATTTGGTAACATCTTCGAGGAAAATAAAATATGGAAACTAAAATGGAATGCATCCAAAAAAAAATGACACTTGAACGGTGATCTGAAGATTTTTCAAAGAAGGAGGGGGAGGTTCTTAATAAAATAGGGGAAATATGGAAGGAAGAGGAGACCTTATGGAAGAAACAATCTAGGATCTCATGGCTCAGGGGTGTGGAGAAGAACACTTGGCTTTTGCACAAATCAACACTGAAACACATGCATCATAGCCATATCTTCTGACGTACAAGTATGGGAAGGAACTCTCTCATCACATGGATGTTGAAAATGAACTTACTTCATTATATAAGAATCTCCTTAAAGAAAATAAAACCTAAAAAATTACAAGCCATGGAGAAAATAATCACCCACATTCTGATGTTGGTCACTAAAGACCAAAATGTGGCTTAGATGTAGGAGGTTAAGGAAGCATTGATGAACCTCCAAAAAATTAAGACCCCTCACCCTCATGGCTTCACCTTAGTTTTTTTCCAAGAAAGTTTGGAATTCTTAGGCGATGAGGTATTAGATTTAGTGGAGGAATCATGAAGAATATGCTATATCCTTCCTGCTCTAAATTTCACTTTCCTCACTCTTTCTCCTAAATCAGCATGAGTAATGGACCTAAGTAGCTTAAGACCTATCATTCTTTTCAACATGGTGTAAAATTCATTTCAAACATCATTTTCCATAAACTCGAACCCCTGTTGCCTCTGCTCACCTCCAAGGAGTAGCTGGGATATGTTGAGGGTTCTAAAATTCTAGATGGGATGATAGTAGCCCATGAGATTATACACACTATAAAACAATTCATAAAATGTGGTATGGTAATCAAATTGGATTTATCAATTGACAAATTGAGATGCGCTTATCTTCTTTGAATTTTGAAAGCCTTTGGTTTTTTTTATGATTGGGCTAAATGGTTGCCTTCCTTATTTTCCTTCCCTTTCTTCTCTATCCTTATCAATGGATCCTCCTCCACCTTTAGTGCTTCTCGAGGTATCCACCAAGAAGACTCACTCTCCCATTTTTGTTTTTCCCTTTTTGGTAAAGGCCTCAAGTGTTTTTTGAGATATTCTATGCTTGACAGTGTCCTATGTGACATTTGTCTCAACAACTAGTTGGCACTAATAACTCACCAACACTTTGTTAATGACATTCTGTTCATAGGAGAACGCTTCATTCAAGAAGCCTTTACCTTCAAGAAAATTTTCAATAACATTATGCTAGCCTTTGGTACTAAAATAAACCCCAACAAGTCCCAGGTCTTCTTCTTCAACACCCATCATAGCATTCAAACCCATCTCGCATGTCAAAGTCACCGTAAAAGAAAATTCCTTGAAAATTATTAAAGGGAAAGGTATTTTGGATATAATTTCCTTCAAAAAAAACAATTGGACATTCATAGCCTTAAATTATCGAGAAGTATTATTTCTCCCCAAATGGGTGCTTCAGTCACTCCTAATTTACAAAATTTTGGTCCTAGTTACACCAAAAGTCATCTTGAGCTCAATGCTTAACCTAATGCGCTCTTTTCTTTAGGAGGATTGGCCCAGGAACATAAGTGGTCACTTATGTCTTCCATTTTTCTCTGCCTTGCATTTATTTTTACGTTAAATGTTATAATTAAGTTATCTAATATATTATTTTCATTATTATTTTATTTTAATAGTTCTCATAATTAATGTTGTATGAAACGTATTAAATGATGTTATATAAATATTACAATTGTTATTAGGTAGAATGCTATAATTAATGTTATATATACAAATAAAATAAGGGGGTTTACATGTGCTACAACCCTTAAACCTTTGAAGATTTTCCATACCAAACTCTAATATTTTGTGAGGACTTCATTTTTAGCTTGATTCTGGTAAACCTATGGCCTGCTCATCTATGGGAGGGGATGCAGTCCCCTCCTACAACAATGTAGTCTTCGGAGACACTAAGTCTAGGAAGAAGGAGGTGAAAATAGCTCATCAATCCCCCCACTAGCAAATTCATCACAAGGAGGTTGAAAATATGATTGAATCTTATGCGTTGTATGGAAAAACAATATATCAAGCCACTCTGTTCAAAAATTCCTTCAAAACTTGAGATACGAGGTCATGTAAGATAAAATATTAGTGCACCAATAACAAGGGCATAAGGCCAAAATCGACATATTTTGCAGTGATTTCTTTAATAAAATAAAAGGGCCATGGAAATAGACTTGATAGTACAGTTGGTAGAAAAATATTAGAAAGCATTTGGGCCTATAACAACAATGTCATATTCTCATGAGCGGTTTACAATTGTAGGTATTATATATTGTCATGATAGGATGATGATGGAGTAGAGGAAGAAGGAGACCATGCTAGACAACACCTATGTAAATAAAAATTACAAAATGCTTTTTAAAATGTTATAAAATGCTTAGGGTTAAGGGTTTAATGTTCACAGTTTGGGGTCTAGGGTTTGAGGTTTAGTGTTTATGATTTAGGGTTTAGGGTTTATAAGGCTTTATTAAATGATTTTAATAAACACTTAAATAAAAGTTTCAAAATACTTTTTAAAATGTTATAAAAAGATTAAGGTTTAGGGTTTAGGGTTAGGGATTTAGTGTTTAGGTTTTAGGGTTTAAGGTTTGGGGTTTACGTTTACGGTTTAGTGTTTATGGTCTATAAAATTTTCGTAAATGATTTTAATAAACACTTAAATAAAAGTTACAAAACAATTTTTAGAATGTTATAAAATGGTTAGGATTTATCGTTTGCAATTTAGGGTACATGGTTTGGGGTTTGGGTTTTAGGGTTCAGGGTTTACATTTTGGGGTTTAAGGTTTATGGTTTTGTTTTTAGGGTTTAGGGTTTAGGGTTTATAACACTTTAGTAAATTATTTTAATAAACACTTAAATGAAACTTACAAAATTCATCTCAAACTGTTATAAATTCTTAGGGTTTATGGTTTAGGGTTTAGGGTTTAGGTTTTTGGGGTTTAGGTTTTAGGGTGTATGGTTTAACGTTTATAACAATTTTAGTACATTCTTTTACTAAACACTTAAATAAAAGTTACAAAACTCTTTTAAAAATGTTATAAAATGCCTACAGTTTAGGTTTTAGTTTATGGGGTTTATGATTTAGGGTTTATTCTTTACGGTTTATAAAAATTTATTAAGAGGTTTTAATAAACACTTAAATAAAAGGTTACGAAAAAACATTTTAAAATGTTATTAAATGATTAGGGTTGAGGGTTTAGAGTTTGGGGTTTAGTGTTTAGTGTTTAGGATTTAGGTTTTATAACACCTTAGTAAGTTCTTTTAATAAACTCTTAAATAAAAGTTACAAAATTATTTTTAATAGATCATAAAATGCTTAGGTTTTAGGGTTTAGGGTTTTGGGTTTGGGGTTTAGGGATTAGTATTTAGGGCTTATGGTTTAGGGTTTATAATACTTTAGTAAATTATTTTAATAAAAACTTAAATAAAAGTTACAAAACGATTGTTAAAATGTTATAAAATACTTAAGGTTTAGGGTTTAGGGATATAACATTTTATTAAATGCTTTAATAAACACTTTTAAAAGTTACAAAAATGTATTTTAAAATGCTATAAAATTATTAGTGTTTAGGGATAGGGCTTATAGTTTATGGCTTAGGATTTGAGTTTGGATTTAGGTGTTGTCGATGATGTTGATGCCGTTACTGTGGCAAGTGCCAATGCTAGTTCTTATTAATGAAGTCTCATCTAGTGTGACGAAGTCCTTACATTGGAACTTGCTTCTGCTGAGACCTCTTAGGATGTTGATGTGAATTCCTGTTGGATAACCCATTCATGCAGATCCATTAGAGCCCACCACTCTCTATCATATGGCATGTCACATGAAAAATCCTCTATGATGGTCCCCTCCAGGCTAGTAATGTATTCATAATCAGTTTTTCCCCACTCCTTAAAGATGTTCTTGAGAAAGAACAAAAATTCATAATGATCATTATATAATTTCATAATCTATTTCTCTTTAAGGGTGTGGTCCTTTTCTTCGACACCTTTGTGAATTTCCTTAATTTTCACTAGGATTTTCATGAAGAAATGTTTGGGATGTAAGTCCCATCATCATTATAAAAGGTTGGAAAATTATTTTAGTGGAGAAACTCACTTTTCCATTTGAGTCCTTCTATTACTTCCATCAGTTATTTCACCTCCTCTTTAGCCTTCATTGGTAATTTAATTTCCCTTATTATCTGATTGGCTCTTGTTACTAATTCAAACCTATTGAGATTTACCTTTGTCACTTCTTCCTTTTATATCTGGTTAAGGATGTCTACAATTACTTTTTCCTTGGAGGGAGAATCTCCAATAGTCTTCTTAATGAATTTTATTTCTCTTTATGCTCTTCTCATGGTCTTAGTCATTTCTTGAATAAATTTTAAGTGGTCATAGTGTTTTTCCACCATATTTATAATTCTTCCCCACTTAATCGTCCTAATTTATTTAAATGAAGGCTTGATATGGTTCAATATTTCTTAGCATTTCTAGCTCATTTTTAAGTCTCTTAATTGTTCTTTAGCATAGAGGATCTCGGTCTTAGCCAGTTCCAACATCCGCCTTTCATTAGGTAGTGAAAATGATGTCTTTCCAAAGATATCTAACAATGTTAAGGTATTCACTCGGCTAAAACATGAATGGACTTTCTTAGTTCAAGAGATGCAATAAATGTGTCTTAAGTACCGATATCATCATCACAATGGCACAACTCTTTGCCTATTCATTTCACATCTGCAAAGCTTCTTATGGATGACGAGGCCATTTGGCAGAGTGGTGAGTTGGAGGAGAATACTTAATTGATGAACAAAATAAGGTCAAGGAGATTTGCGATCAAAACGGTAAATAGTTTGGTGCCACATGTGGCAAAGTGGGAATGACAAGTTAGTGGGGAAAATTTTAAAAACTTTGACCCTTGAAATGATGAGATGTGGACAAATGATAGGATGATGACTTTGAGCTAAAGGATATTGAATTTAGTAGTTAAAGAGGATTTTATAGCTTAAGAATGCATTTATAAGGTTTTCTTGATGAATTAGCACAGCTATTTTACTCAAACGCAGAATTTTCTTTAAAGGAGTGTACATTTCTTGCAAGGCAATGCAAGGTTTAAATTTGAGCCAAAATTCTCATAAATTCTATAGTGTAGAGAAATTTACTAGTGGAATTCATCAATAGAGGTGGCTTACATGTTCAATTTGTAGGATTTGTGCTTTTCATTTACCAGATCTGATAAATTAAAGGCCATAGGTGTGCAGGATTTGAACAAGGTGACTGCAGTGGAAAATGGAAAAAATAGCTCCCATGTACATCATTTATACCTCACTAATACATGGCACATGTCAGGATATGTTTGGAAGGAATGTTTGGATGATGACATGCTGACACCAGCGAAGCATAGTGCTGCCATATGGTAGGCGATTATTTCTGGTGATTGTGCTAACATCAGAAGTGGAAGGCAGGTAGCTCATTGACAGAGCAGAGTTAATTGGGCAAGAAGTGATTGGCCACGGTTTAACGCAATCATACATGGGAAATCTACATGGAGGGCTATGTGGGAGCCTCTCGCATGGTTTAGAGGCCAAACTTTTCAATGTTTAGGGGCATATGATGTTGATGAGGAGGCAACATGTAGAACCCACTACACCCATCAATTGCATTAGCAATTATGCATATCCACAACATGGAGCTCCCACATATGTTGGATGAAGCACCTCTAACACTATTGGATATTTCTATGTGCAAGTTAGTTGGGAGTCACTAATGGGATCATGTTGGCATGCAAAGGAGGTGGGACCAACCATGTGGTAGTTGACAAGGAAGGAGAGTGAACTCATGGTAACTAAACGGGTGGATGTAGTGAGTGGGCTTCCCACATGGAGGACACATGGAAGGACTTTGATACATCCATCCCCTCGCGTTTGAAATCGGCCAAGAATTTTGTAGGGTGTTACATTTTAACAGTAACACATATGTCATTTGAAGATGCCTATTTTTGCATTGAATTTATTAAGGAGGTATTTCAAGAAAGCTCTCATGCCATCATAAGCTGTCTCCAATTTTACATTGTTCTATATAAGAGATTTTATCCCCATAGCTATAATGGAGGTATATATTGCTTCAATTTGGTTATTTTTAAGCCCCTTTAATAACAGATTGAAGTGAGTCTACATGCTCTAGGCCTAAATCTCCATTTTTTACTCTAAAAAATATTGGATTTTTCACACCACCATATTTCACAACGATGCTTCTTATTGTACTCTCCAATTGAACAATAAGTCAATCCCTTCTCTTGTTATTCTCCTAATAATGTTATCTAATCATACCTCGTCTTATCAAACTATTACAAAACAAGACTCCTTTCAACCTCTTATTACATGCTATAAGGATATTTTTTCTAAGCCTTTTTGGTCAAAAGTATATTTACCTCACCTACTCTCTTAGTACATCAAATTTAGCCACCGTTCCTAAAGCATACACTCACTACCAAATAAATTTTCAATTTGCCAATACTTAAGATACTAGAAACAAAAACAACAATGATCTTTTGCCACTCCCTTTACCTTCTTCCAAATCTACCTTAAGTTTATTCCTTAGATTCTTCCTTCTAGATGCCTTACTCTACACTCTATTACAAACCTCCTTGTTAATTCCTCATTGTCCACTACAGATTCATTCTTCAATATAATTAAAAAAAAATAGAAATTAAATGCAAACTAATAAATGATCACTGTTCTATAAGTAACCATATGATGGGAACTTATCCAATTCCATATATAGCTATATACAAATTCACTCTCTTATAATTAAGAAAAAATAGAAATCAAATGCAAGCTAATAAATGAGCACTATTCTATAAGTAAACATATGATGTGAACTTATCCAATTCCAATAGCAATCCCAATCATGAAAAGTGTTAGTGCTACCAGTGTGATTGCGGGGTTTTCATTGGTGTGTGAATTGATTGAAATTACCATATAGGATATATTTCACGGCTCACACAGCTTGCCAGTAACGTACGACTAATATCTATACTTGGGAAGGTGGCAGCAAATATAATGAACGAGTACAATTTTGTAGTAAGGAAATATATACTTGTGTTTCTTTAAGGAAATAGGTGAAGAAACCTCTAACCATATTGAAGAAAATATATACTTGTGTTTCTTTAAGGAAATAGGTGAAGAAACCTCTAACCATATTGAGAATGAATATTGGGGTTATTACATATCAGGTCAAGATAGAAAAGATCTACCACTATTATTGGCTACAAGGGGTTGAGCGGTTGTACATTCTTAGTAATTCCCTTTTCCGAATTTGGGACTAGCTTTTCCCTGCCTTATTCTACGACTTTGGCTACCTCCTTTGCAACTTTCCCCTGGCTTTCTAACCCTGACCCGGTGAGTCTATATGCTGGAGACCGGGCTATGACAGAAAGCGATCACTCAACACGTCTATTTCTGAGCTCATACAAGATGTATGATGCTCGAGTGTGCTTATCATAGGAGATTCCTTACATGGATTGATTTCCAAGGGATCAGCAAAGAGATGAAACTCCGAGCGTTCCAACAATCCATCCACCTGGTTATTACATTATTGGTCGGTTATGGTGACTCACAACGCCAAATTTTCCCAGCTGGCGGTTCCCTCAATATTCACATATCCTAAAGAGCCAACCTAGCGTTGAGAAATTGCATATCCACTGACGATGATTTGAAAATTGCGTTGATAATGGTATACTTGATGGAGACAATTCGTATAGCACATATTCCATTCCTAATCTGCATATTCCATTCTTAATCTGCAACAACAACTCCCATATCTAGTTGATAATTCGCATATTTCACAGACAAAATAACGTTGATAACAACATATCACTGATAATTCCAGAATTCAATGAAGATATGCAGATCAATTTGATAATTCGCGTATTCAATGAAGATATGCAGATCAAGTTGTTAAATCACGTATATTCAGCGATGAGTTGCATATCAAGTGGGTAACTAAAGATAACTCGCATTTCCTGTTGATAATTCTCAAATTCCACCATAAATTCGCATATCTGATGAATAAAAGTTGCATATACGGTAGATAAATTGCATAACACGTAGATGGTAGTTTGAAACTTGAGCTGATACTGCTCATATTAGACGCATTGAATCTATATTACGCATGGAGATAACTGGAATGGGGCACTGATATAAATAGTGTATGGCATATTCCTTTGCTATTTCGCATATCCTGCGGAGATCATATGCATATCCAACTGCGATAACCGGTGGATCGTATTGACAGTTTGCATATAACGTATGGAATTCATAATAAAACTTGCATATACTACATAGAGTTGGGCTGAGATGATTCCCAGATGACGTATGGAATTGATAATTCTTATATTTGAATAGCATAATAATGTTGATAACTCGTGGATCGGATGGAGCCGTATAGATCTCCATGACAATTCGCATATGTGAAGACATAATTCCGCTTATCATGTTGATAGTTGGCCAATTGTAGTCGCATATACGATGCATAAAACTTGCATATACTGCATAGAGTTGCATATTGGGCCGAGATCATTCTCATATCCTGTTGGTAGTTTGCCAATTAGGGGCTAGGTCAGCCTTGAAAATCAATTGTAGTTATCAAACATTTACACATTCATTCACACAGATGCATTTTTTCGCATTCTAATGAGGGACAAATTCATGAAAAATCACACATCCCTCTGATCCAAGCAGAAAGCGAAACGTAGATGCAGTTGTAGAAGAGAGTGCCTTATCAATGGCATCTCTCTTTTATTGATGTTAAGCGCATAATCTCCCTATTTTCTTGGGGTTTTAAATTTGCATGCTCGTTCTCTTTAATAATTACTTGTTTGAAGGGAAAAATAGATAAAATCGTGAGGCCGACAATCTGTGGAGGTATGCCGATGGATTTTCTAAATTTGCATGTCCTAGTAGTATTTTGCTAACCCATTTCACCAGTTTTGCAGGGTTCCTCTAGTGGTAACAGATCCTTGGTAGAGATAGGAACCCTAATTTTGAAATAATTTGTTTCTTTCTACATGCACTCGCAAAAATAAGTGTCTTCTTTATTTTCTTTAACTAAAATCCTTAACGAACAAAAACGATCAAATTGATGCGCTCTCTCTTTTACTAATGTTCAATCCGCACCTTGGTTCTTTTCAACTGGCTTTCAATTTGTACCCTACTTGTTTCAAATAATAATTTTAAATAATAACTTGTTTGGAGGGACAAATGGATAAAACTGCCAGACCGTCCATCACCTGAGGTATGCCCACGAATTTTCTAAAATTGCACATTCTATTTGTATTGTGTTAAGCCACTTCACTAGTTTTGCTACCTCTATGAGCAATAGGACCCTCGCATAGATAAGAACCCTAATCTTCACAAACCTAATATTTTGAAATACTTTATTTCTTTCTAGATGTTTAATTCTTAAATCGCTCAGGTTTTGGGCCAATGCTTTTTTCTTTCTTGCTGAATCATTGGTCAATTTTGTAAAGCAGTGACAACCTCACAATTAGATTGAAACTACACTTACTGCCCTATACTATGAAACTAAAATGAAAAGATATTAGAAGTTTTAAAAGTACATGCACTTTAAACTACAACTTTGAATGGAGACATTGCACATAATCTAAAGGTACTCTAAACCAATGCCTTGGACATCTCTAAAAAATGTCTTAAAATGCCTTTTGGATATCATGACAATGTCCTATGTACAACTTTGAATGGAGATTGCACATAATCTAAACCTACTCTAAACAAATGCCTTAGACATCTCTAAGAAATGTCTTAAAATGCCTTGTGGATATCATAACAATGTCCTATCTCTGGGACATAATTGAATGCACAATTGACCCAACAAAAATGAAAATAAAAATGACGGATGCTCTTTCATGTGAGTTTATTACTTACATTCTAATAATGGCCCAAAGAGAATAACATTGGAAATGAATGGTAAAAAATTACACCCAAGAAAATAAAAAGAAAACGATAAGGGAATAATATATCGTTCTAACTATAGCATAATGGTCCCAAATATTTAACCCAAATTTAATGAATTAAATTGAAAGTAAAATATCAGATTATTTGGTCGAAGAATAAAGCACAAGTATATTCATGGTTAAGTGAGGATATGGTATTAGGATACAAAGGTGAAAACAAATTAAAAGACATGGTGGTGGATGACTATTTAGAGGGTGAGATACCCTTTAAAAACTAGAATCTTCTTCTACCTACCCATCTCCAGTAAAATTCTCACATGAGACAACTATAAAAGAAAAACTAGAGAATGCCCCAATAGATGAATTTTGTGCAAAACTTATGAAAAATCTATGGACCATCTATTAGTTCACTGCCCCTTTTAAAAAAAAGTATGGAGTGGAGTTATCTAGTACATATAAAACTTTTGAAAAACTAATGCATTTCTATATACAATGCCTTTGACATTTCTTGAAGAGAGATATTCTTCATTTCCAGTCTTGATCTCTCCAAATAGGATTCTAAGAGAACATATAATGTTTATATATCTAAAATTGGAAACTCTGGTAATATGTTTTCATATAATTCTTTCAAAGAAAACGCGAACCTAAATGATTTACTCTACTAATAATGAATCTAAATGCTTTTATATAGGTATGTGTCATGAGTATCGCTAGCGTTAATATCCTTACTTCTAATACATAATATTTGGAAGACAAAATAGAGGGAGAGATCGTCAAATAGAATAGAAATATAAGAGCTAAGTATGAGAATATGTAGGAAAAAGGGTGCTCCTCTGAGAGATGTAGAGGATCCTTGAGGAATTTACAAGACAAACAAATAGAATTAGAACGATAGAATATATATCTATTAGGCCAGTTGGGCTTGGGGCCATTACAAGGCAAAAAGATAGAAAATAGTTTTATATAAATAGGTACCTATCAATATGCACATATAGAATGCGCCAAGCCACAAAAGTAAAATGATAAACTTTTCTCCCTCCCTTCCTTCAAAGCTCTCCATCTGCCGAAGAATCATAAAAGCCAGAGTTATAATCCCAACAGTAACTCAGAGGATTTCACTTACGGATGACAGTTGGAAAGAAATGGCGGAGGTCATGGAGACGCTTGTTTCTGTAAAGAAAGTTGCAACATGGCACAGGCCAAAAGGATATTTTACTACCCTTTAAGTTCCATGTAGTCCACACCCATTTCATATGTTAGAAATGGTATGGTAGGCTTAGATCCAAGAGATAATTAAAAATTTTAAGACAATTGTTTGGTAGCTGATTAATTTAGAGAAAATCAAGAAAGAGAAGGATAATGGTTAGATAAACAACTATATTAATCTTAGTGGACTATTTATTTTACCCATCTCTACCAGAAAAATTATCCAATCCCTCAACTAGGCTATCACATACTGCATTTCGTTTCCAATTCACGAATTACAGTTTCAATCGCATTTCATTTGGAGTTAAAGAACAGAATTACAATCTGAACCCCAATTCAAGAAACACTTCTAACTTTCACCGACGCCATAGCTTCGTCGAGGGTTCTTTAGGCTGGTACAATGCACCAAGTAAATAATTTCAACACCACCATTGTTTTTGTGGCTGATACATCGATCAACACTGTCATCAGTACAAAGCATCAACTCCCTCCTTCACTTGCGTTAGAAATCGTATTTGAAACAACGCAAGTTCATTGTCTTTAGGCATTATATTTTCACAGCAATAGCCAGAGTTTGAATCGCAACATCAATTGAGGAATTTCTTCTCATCACTTTCATCGTCACAACCTCGGTATGAGAACTAAAAATTTACACATTCATCCGTGCCACAACCTCGGTATGAGCACTCAAAATTTTCACATTATGAGCACGTGCAAAGGCCGATTAGCATAAGTAAAATCCATTAACTCCCTCTCTCCCCAGTCCCTCCTTTCATAACATGAATATGCAGACTTAGAGCCATCAACTCCCTCCCTCTCCTTGCTTTTACGCTGACACGCCACTGACACATTCAACAGGAATTTAGGAACGAGAATTTGCCCAGCTTTTATGCTGACACATTGAAAAGGAATTCAACAAGAAGAATTGGAATCCCAACACCCGTTCAAGAACCTCACCTGTACTCCCACTCCCAGATTTTACACCGACACACCATTGACACATTGAACTGACTAAAATTCTAAAAGGTTCGAAACTTAAACAGGTGGATCATGAATCTGATGGTGACATCACATAAT